>JABXWE010105574.1:0-13329 GCA_014611495.1 Limonius californicus | reverse complement strand
ACGCGTGGGAAAGATACTTAAGTGCAAAAAAGACAGAAGACTACGAAAAATACAAAGAAAAGAGAACAGAGGTGAAAAAGGAGATCAAGAATGCAAAAAAAGGGTCATGGATAAAATTTGGGGAAAAGATGACAGAAAACTTTAGAGACAACCAAAAACTATTTTATGCAACATTAAAACTTGGGCAGAAAAAGAAATATATTATGATGAACATAAAGGGGAAGGACGGAAACATAATAACAGAAGATCAAATAATGGAAAGATGGAGACAGCATTTCGAAGAACTAACAAAAGCAGAAAACAACATAACGGAAGAACAAGAAGAGTTAGACGAAAGGGAAGTAATTGAAGAAATCCAAGAGAAAAAGGCAGGGAGGCCATACAGAAGATAAAGCTAGGAAAAGCAGCAGGAAGGGACACAATAACACCGGGGATGATAAAGTATATGGGAAAAGAAGGAACAACCAAATTAACTGAGTTGCTAAACGAAATAATGAAGACCACGGTAATACCAAAAGAATGGAATGTAGGAATCATACTCCCCATACATAAGAAAGGAGACAAACGAGTATACGATAATTACAGAGGGATAACGTTAATGAGTTTCCCCGCGAAAATATTTGCCAGAATAATCGAGAAAAGAATAAGGAATAGGATAGCCAATACAATAGAGGAGACCCAATGTGGTTTTAGGAAGGGGAGAAGCACCCAAGATTTAATATTTACTATCAGACAAGTCAGCGAAAAACTTATTAAGAAAGGAAAAGATATACATATGTGCTTCATAGATCTTGAAAACGCCTTTGATAGGATACACAGAGAACAAATATGGACAACACTAGAAAAAAGAAAAATAGATAAAAGAACGATAGAAATATTAAAATCAATGTATAGAAATAACATAAATATAGTAAGGACGAATAATGAAGAGTCAAGAGAGTTGATAACAGAGATAAGAGTAAAGCAGGGATGTGTGTTGAGCCCCTTTCTGTTTCGAATAGTGCTAGATGAAGCAATCAAGAATGCTAAGAAAAAGATGAAGAGGTTAAAATTGGCATACTCGCAAATGGAAGAAACAGAAATAAGCGAACTTATGTACGCAGACGACATGGCTATTGTGACCGACTCTGAAAAGAACTTACAACATAACCTGCAGGTACTAGAAATAGAATTACAGAATATAAACATGAAAATAAACCTAGGGAAAACAAAAAGCAGGTAGCGTCGAGGGAGTATAAAACACATAGCATAAAATTACAAGGAAAACAAATTGTTTTAAGTATCTAGGATCCATAATTGAGAACAATGGTAAAATTGACAAAAAAAAATAAACGACAGGATGGGAAAAACAGAAAGAATATACAACATGCTGAAAACGACCTTTTTGGGAAAGAATTAAGAAGTTCCTAGAAAAATAAAAACAGAAGTAGTTAAAAAAGTAGTAAGACCGACAATAATGTATAGCAGTGAAACATGGACCTTAACAGAAAAACATAAAACGAGACTAAACGCAATGGAGATGTGGTTTTTAAGACGGATAGAAAATAAATCGACAAGAGATAAGATAAGAAATGATACATAGAGGCAAAACCTGCACATGGAGCCGATAACGGAGAAAATAGTGGAAGGACAATTAAGGTGGTTCGGGCATGTGTGCCGCATGCCAAGGGACAGAACAACAAAAATAGTGTTTGAAACGCGAGAGCCGGGAAAAAATAAAAGAGGAAGACCCAGGAAAACATGAGAAGAGGGAATACGAGAGGCAGCAGCGAGCCAAGGAATAAGATGGGAAGGATTAAAACAAGCGGCCAAGGATAGGAAATTATGGAAAGAAAAGTGTAGAACGGCAGCGACATAACAAACTCAACCCCACCCGCCTTACACCTAACGGTAGAAAGGCTTAGGTTTAAGTAATAGTTTTATTTGTTAAATGGGACTTAAAAATTACCTTTCTAGATGGCGCAACTTATTTTCTAAACGGGCATTTGCAAAAAAAATATATAAAACAACCAAAAGGATTTGTAAGACAGGTACCGAACAAAAGGTATGTAAATATAAAAAGGCGATTTATGGACTCATACGACTTTTAGCGCTTGGAACGACGAGGTTGTAATAGGTTTAGGTTATAAACCGTCAGATTCAGAGACTTGTGTATAAATTAAAAGAAACAATGATTCACGAAATTATTATGGTACTCCAAGAGAGTAGGTATCAACACTTCTACAGTCTAACATATTAAATGGTTTTAAGACCTGGTTTATATATTGTTCCTGATCCAATGCAACGCTATCGTGATCTCTTCTGATTCGCATACAAAGAATTTGTCTGACCTAGATCTTTAATTTTAAACTTTGAAATTAGGTTGTTTGTCAATCAAGTTGTACTCTTGGAATCATTAGAGAACATGGAGAAGTCACCAGTATGTAGCAGTTATCAGATCAGTACATAAACATTTGCGATAGAAATTTGCCTTATCAGATATTAATGGAAGTCTGATGTGCACAGTGAAAGAGTATTAAAATATTTGCAAGGCACAAAGACTTTAGGTTTATGATTCAAAAAGAAAAATGCGGCTACAGAGCGTTGTATAGATGCCGCTTGGGAAAGTGATAACAGAAAATTTTATACAGAAGATAGATTCTGGGGGTTTAATCAGCTGTCAAAGTAATCACTAAGAAACTACATTGTTCATGCTACTAAAATACAGACAAATGTTTAATCACCAACAATCAATACAATGTGACAACAGCAATTCTATCATAAACTGAAAGCATGCAAGTACAACAATCTCCCAATATCATCTCCCCTGAATAAGTCTTACTGACTGTGTTGCTTATAGCGTTCATTTATAAAATTATAACACTGCTCCGACACACACAGGGTTAGTTAGTTTACAATAAATACAAGTAATTATTGATATTGCTTATTATAAATATTATTACAAACTCATGAAAAATCTTACAAATATGTAGTAGCACTATACATTTTCAAAACAACATACCAATTAACATGTTAACATCTTTAAATTGCATATACTATTAATAATTATGCTACCATTTAACTTACACGACAGTCACATAATCATAATCAGATAATAATAAATTTTGCATTCAAATGGTTTCATTCTTTCATGTATGAGTTCTCATATGTTGTTGCAAGTTAACCTTGCGTGCACTTTCATAGTCACATACATTGCACTTGAATGGTTTCTCTCGTGTATGAGTGCTCATACGTTGTTGCAAACCAATCTTCCATATACTTCCATACTCACATACATTGGACTTGAATGGTTTCTCTCCCGTATGAGTGCTCATATGATTTTGCAAGCATTGCTTGACTGCACTTGCATAGTCACACATATTACATTTGAATGGTTTCTCTCCTGTATGAGTTCTCACATGTATTTGCAAGTTACTCTTGCGTGCACTTTCATACTCACATACATTGCACTTGAATGGTTTCTCTCCTGTATGAGTGCTTATATGACTTTGCAAGCTTTTCTTGTGGGCAGTTTTAAATTTACATATATTACATTTAAATGGTTTCTCTCCTGTATGAGTTCTCATATGTCCTTGCAAGTTATCCTTCTGTATACTTTGATAGCCACATACATTGCACTTGAATGGTTTCTCTCCTGTATGAGTTCTCATATGTTGTTGCAAACCAATCTTCCATATACTTCCATACTCACAGACATTGCACTTGAATGGTTTCTCTCCTGTATGAGTGCTCATATGACATTCCAAGTTTTGCTTGCGTGTACTTGCATAGTCACACATGTTACATTTGAACGGTTTCTCTCCTGTATGAGTTCTCATATGCTGTTGCAAGGTAATCTTCTGTGCACTTTCATAGTCACATATATAATAATAATAATAAATAATAATAAACTGTCTTTATTGATTAAGATACACCAGAGAAAAATAAACAAATTCTTTGATAACTAGGGCGAAGTTCAGTTTATGGAGAAATAATAATCCATAAACTGCTCTCCCACTTAACCCTAGAGGAAGGAAAAGACGGAAATAATAAAAAGAGAGAAAGAGAGAGAGAAGAGGATGAATGAGAAAGAAGAAGAGAATAATGAAGATGTAGGTAAGGGGAAGAAAATGAAAACGATGAGTGTATGACAATACACAGCGAAAGAGGAGAACTGCACATCAATCCATTTTAGAATTCATTAACTACTGCGTTATGAATTTTGCACAGCAAGAAGTAATCTCCCGAGCTGAGATCGAAACCTGGGCAGAGGTAGTGACTTGAGATGCAAGGGTAAATTGTTATAATTGTGAGCTATTTGGTAAGAGAAACTTCGCTTACCTAGTTCAGTATAATGCATAGGAATACTTATATTGCCCCTGAATCTCAAATTTAGATTATGTACATCGGTTCGAAATCTGATTTTATTATACAGATACGGCGGGGTTTTGGTAAGTAGAATTTTATGATAAAGACATGAAGCATGTAAAGAGCGCCTATTAAACATGTTTAACCAAGAAACCTCTATTAGTTTGTGTGTAATTCTTTCGTATTTTCGTATACCAAATATTAGTCGTAAACATGCATTCTGGAGTTTCTGCAACCTGGCAGTATCTCGAGAGTCCAGGCAGGAACCATAAACAACGTCACAATAATCAACTTTTGATAAAACTAGGCTATTGCATAATACAACTTTAATTTCTTTGCTCAAAACATGTCGGTTATAGAAAATTTGTCTGAGGTTACAGTAGGCACTTTGTAAACATTTTGACACGTGCTGCTTGAAGCGCAACGCAGAATCGAGGGTTAGTCCCAGGTTTTTAGACGTTTCATGTACAGGGAGAATGCTATCCTCTATTCTAATTACTACCTCCTTCGCGGCCCGGCTTACATCATTCCTTCTACCAAACAGCATTACAGCTGATTTGCCAGCATTTAATTTAAGCGCATGCTCTTTTGAGATATCGACTAATTTTTGCAGATCTTGATTTATGCTCTGACAGGAATTTTGAATTAGAGAGGGATCAAACGACATATAGATTTGCGAGTCATCAGCGTAGAAATGGGAGGAACATGCACGTAGTACAGAAGGAAACATCAGTATGTAAATACTAAAGAGAAGTGGCCCTAAAATCGAGCCTTGCGGGACACCCGCATCAATTTTGCGAAATTCTGATATACAACCTTCCACATTAACCGCTTGAGATCGATCAGAAAGGTAATTAGACAAAAGAGTTACTGACTTCATATCTACCCCTATATAATGAAACATAGCTGCTAAAACCCCATGGTGAATGGTATCAAATGCTTTAGAGTAATCTAGCAACACCAGAATTGTCAATTTTCCCTGATCTGTTGCAAGCACCACATCATCTACAATACTTAATAAAGCTGTTGTACAGCTGTAACCCTTCCTAAACCCCGACTGTGTGACAGGCAGAATATTATTAGAAGTGAGATGTTCCCGCAGTTGTTGTTCCAGCACTTTTTCCATTATTTTAGACAGTGTTGGTAAAATACTAATGGGTCTGAGATCTTTGAAATCATTCGGGGATGAGGTTTTTGGAAGAGGCAAGACTAGGGCTCGTTTCCACATATTGGGGAACACAGAATTCTTTATACAGTAGTTGATAAGATGTGTGATTACCGGCAGCAGAAAAGGGACACATAGTTTAATTACATAAATGTTGAGATCATCAACACCAGTAGCATTTGATTTTATAGAGGTAATTATATTTAGTATATCGCTTTCATCAACAGCTTTAAAACTAAGAGTAGTTATTACAGAGTCTTTTATATTATTTTTGTAAAATGAAATTAAATTGTCATTATTTATGTTTAATTTTGGTATTGAGCTAATGAAATATTCATTTATTTTATTACAATCAGATAATTTCAATGGTAATTTGTTATTTACAGTTTTTGTAGATATATTGAGCATTTTCAGATCTCTCCAGAATAATTTAGAGTTAGTTGAAAATTTTTCAACATAAAAAGCTTTTTTCTCTCTTTTTATTGCTGCATTAAGTAGATTTCTTAGCTGTTTATAATATCTAAAATGTTCTGGGTCTTTTGTTACTCTAAAACGACTCAATGCATTATTGCGGGTACGTATCATTTGTTTAATGGTGGCTGTCAGCCATGGTGCGTACGGTTTTGAGATTCTAGAGCAAGTGATAGGTGCGTGCAAGTTCAACAAAATAACTAAATTTTCAACAAAATAATTAACTTTGGCATCAACGCTATCCAGATGATAAATGTTATTCCACGGAATAGCACGCAAATCAGTATTGAATTGGTCATAATTAAGAGATTTAAAATTCCTGTGAGTGCGGATAGTTGCCAGCGGTTTTGAATAATCTACGTTAATAAAGCACCTTATTAGACAATGGTCAAATGTTCCATGCAGACACAGAACTGCATGATTGCTGACCATGTTTTTATTTGAAGTAACAATAAGATCTATTAGAGTAGATGATTTACCAGTGACACGCGTTGGTTCATCGATTATTTGTGTAAGACCAAAACTGTCAAAAAGACCTAATGTGTATGTTGTAGGTGAGCTTCCAATATCTAACATATCTATATTGAAATCTCCGAAGCAAAAAATTTCGTCTGTTATAGCCAAAATTGTAGATAAAGTGGTTTCTAGCGAGTCTATAAATTGTTTATAATCAGCCCTCTGTGGGTTATAAACAGCACCAAATGCATATTTATTGCGATTTAAAGAAATTGTTAACCATACCTGCTCAATTTGATTATCACTTTCAATGATATTATAGGTTAAAGATGTTTTAATGTAAAAAGCAACCCCTCCGCCTCTGGTCAATCGATCAGCTCGCACAATCGAATATCCATCAATATGTATGTCATTGTTTGGAATATTATCAGTCAGCCAGGTCTCGCAAACGGCCAGGATATCATAATTACTGTTTAATAGATGGTCTCTAAATAGTATAAAGTTATTAATTAGGGAACGTACATTCAGATGTGCGCAGCTCAACCCCTTAGGCATGTGTTTTAGTAATACACCCAAACTAAAAAACACGAGCGAAAGTACAAAGAAAAAGAACAACAAGTGCTACGCTTCATACCGCTGTCAATTTCGTAATGATCCACAACAGCAAATATAAAGAATAGAAAGAAAAAGAAAGAAAATAATTTACATATTGAATAATGCGTAACTACATCAGCAACATAACTAGAATAACAACATTGTAAGTAATAATAAATTTAAATCAGGAATGTATTGGCTGACAATTTGTCAGATCTTTAGAAGAGTTAATAGCTTTCACCGAGTTATTTAGGTTTATGAACACTTTACCGTCACGTGTCCATGCCTTCCCATTTCCAACTTGCTTTTGGGCCTCTTGGAGTAATTGCAGCTTCATTCGTGTTAGATCTTCCCTTATAGTTATCCCAGAGTTTTTCAGCAGCTTTTTGTTCGAGAATATCATTTGACGATATTTATAACTTAAGAAGCTAACAATAATGGGGCGCACTTTGCCATCAAACAACCGGCCAATACGATGAACTCTATTTAGATAGGAGGTGTGAAAATCCACGTTTAATTTAGATCTGAACAGCTGGACAATTATTTCTTCGGTATTTTCATGCCTTATCTCTTGGAGTCCAAACACACGCAAAGAATTGCGGCGTGTATATTGCTGAAGGTCGTCACATGTTGATTTTAAGTCGCTGTTTTCCACTTTTAAAGACTTTATTTCGCGTTCTAATGTTTCAATTTTCTCATTATGTAACTGCAGCGTGTCTTGCAAAGTTTTTATTACAGTATTTGATACCGCTGTCGCAATTGCATTGATGAAGTTTTGATCAGTACTTAAATTCTGTATAGCCTTATCTATCATGTTGCTGATTTCATCAAGTTGTGCTTGCTCACCTCTCGTAGGCATTTTGTATAAATATATATATATAACACTATCTTAATAAATGGAACTGGGGAGCACAGTTATTCGTTGAGGATACAGGTACTTAACACAGTTGAGCTTATGCACCGCGGAACGAAGCGAAAACACGTCTACTCTCTCCTGTAGCTCACACACATATTGCACTTGAATGGTTTCTCTCCTGTATGAGTTCTCATATGTTGTTGCAAACCAATCTTCCATATACTTCCATACTCACATACATTGCACTTGAATGGTTTCTCTCCTGTATGAGAGCTCATATGACTTTGCAAGCTTTGCTTGTGTGTACTTGCATAGTCACATATGTTACATTTGAATGGTTTCTCCCCTGTGTGAGTTCTCATATGTTGTTGCAAGTGAATCTTCCGTGCACTTTCATAGTCACATACATTGCACTTGAATGGTTTTTCTCCTGTATGAGTGCTCATATGACTTTGCAAGGTTTGCTTGCGTGCAGTTTGATAGTCGCAATTGTTACATTTGAATGGTTTCTCTCCTGTATGAGTTCTCATATGTAGTTGGAAGTGAATCTTCCGTGCACTTTGATGGTCACATACATTGCACTTGAATGGTTTCTCTCCCGTATGAGTGCTCATATGATTTTGCAAGCTTGGCTTGCGTGTAGTTGCATAGTCACATATGTTACATTTGAAAGGTTTCTCTCCTGTATGAGTGCTCATATGACTTTGCAAGTTTGTCTTGTATGCACTTTCATAGTCACATACATTGCACTTGAATGGTTTCTCTCCTGTATGAGTGCTCATATGACTTTGCAAGCTTTGCTTGTGTGTACTTGCATAGTCACACATGTTATATTTGAATGGTTTCTGTCCTGTATGAGTGCTCATATGAATTTTCAAGCTATTCTTGTGGGCAGTTTTAAAATTACATATATTACATTTGAAGGGTTTCTCTCCAGTATAAGTTTTAACACTTTCATACATAATGCACTTTAACGAAGGCTCCGTTATAGCATGATCTTCATTGTTACCACAGATTTCAGTTTTTATGTCTAATTCTTCATGTAATAATTCCAGTTTGATAGACCAACTATTATCATGATTAGCATCATGCTTTAAATCAGACGCTACTGAAGATAATTCCAATGTTTGATTCTCTCCCTGTTGTACTGCAACCATATGTACATTTTTTAAAAGATCAATAAAAAAATTACATAACTCCATGGTCATGTATTCCTGGGGCTAACCTCAAGCTGCTTCCAAACTAGTAAATAAGATCAGGATATGAAATGTCAATGTGAAAACATTAAAACGTCAAAATTTAATATCTAAACAATAATGCTTCTTACTGTAACACAATATGAAACATTTAAGGTTTAGGCTTATTGTCGTCATGGCCAGAGCGCTTGAAATTTGCCACACGATATCATATCCATGGAGTCACAACAAATGTTATTAAGTACCACACAAAATTATAAGTGTTTTTCTTACACTCATAAATTCTTGAACAAAAACATAAAGTACAGAAACATAATACGCACACGAAAAATAATAATCTAATACATACATATTTCTAATAAAAAAATTAATTTAAGAACAACAAATTATAACAAATTCCAAAACACAACAGTTAACTTAGCGAGCTAACAAAGACTTGTTACAAGTGGCTGCTTTTAATTTTATCCAGTAAAGCAATATTACTTGAAAATATAAAGTCATTTCTTAACATCTTAGCAAGGGTTACAATTTTTTAAAATAAATTATCGCCGTTTCAACAATACCAAACAATATGGATGCCCAGATATGGGTGTTTCAAAAAATAGCAGAAACTGAAAATATTTTATAGCTTTTCTCAAAGTAATTAGATCAAATTTAAATTCTGAAATGTATAGAAATTGTTCCTATAAGGTGGATCATTGACGGAAAGATATCAAGTTTTTGGTAAACCTATGAAAGATTTTCAGTCAGTACTTGAAACATTGTTAAAATATAACACCTGCATATACAAATAAAACCATTTTGGAGGCAGGCCAACTATTATGTAGCATAAGAAATTTCCCTGGGCTAATTTCTGACCACTAAGCATTCAAGCACTTTGTAGCTTGGGGGGAGGCACCTAATGCTTACTTTTGCAATACACAATTTTACAAATTTTAAAAATTAGCTGGACGGAGAACGTTCACACTTTTTGAGAAACGGCGCACTATAAAACCGCGAAAAAAATGCTTTCAAATTTTTTGTTCTTTTTGATATTATATATTTTGTGACCTGGAGGTATACGGTAGCCGTTGGTGACTGTACATGCTGCTGTTTTATTATTGTTTAATCCAGGATTTCCTGGCATTAAAACAAGCCAGATATGCTTAAAACGATAATTTAGAAAATAAAAAAATATCTGTGTGTTTCAGTGTACATACATCTTTCAGATACTTATCCAAATACGTATGTAATTGCACTGCGGTAACTTTCTTATAATACTTTTTTGAAAGAAAACCAATCTTCTTTTATTATCATTTACTTGCATGTACTATTCAACTTAGTATTGATTTTAGGCGTATAATGCAAATTTACCATTTGTTTCCAACTCACTCTGTGGTAATTCTTCCTTGGTTTTGATTTGATGGCCGATATCGCTTGTAGAGTCCGAAATACTTAATAATGAAGTCACAATGGAAACATCAGGTTTGACATCTTCATTCATATCAGATAAGGCATCCATAATGATATGCACAGGTTTGTCTGTAGAAAACAATTGTTTTCTTTGTTATGTCCCTTTATAATCTTAGAGCAATCAATCAATCAGTAGGTGAGTTCCTACACTATTCCAATGTACTAAAATGTAATTGTTTAACGTAAACATGCGAACATCACTCACCTTTATTGTAGAAAAGCGTAATAGTAAAAAATCAAATAAATGCTAGTCAAATACTTTTGTACCAAACAATTCTGAATTCTGTCAAATATCCTTTTAGGTTAAATAATTTGCGATGTTATTTGGTCATTTGAACTAGTTTCGATCCTTTGTACAAGATGACTCGAAGAATAGTGACCTAGCCATTGAAACCAATGTAGTTTCAATTCAGAGAGCAAATAAACTGAAATTAAAAATTTTGTAACTTTGACCTTATCTCAATTTAATTAGTATAAAATAAGAAGAATTCAGTAAGTTGTCTTTTGTTGAAGTATTCGTTATACATTATGAGCAACAAAATTTTACGTAAAGGTTGGTTATGGGAAACAGAAGGTGTAAATTTATAGATCAATATAGGAAATTAGCTTTCTCAACACGATAACGAGTGGCGCTGTTCGATTTGTTTATTTTTGTAGATTGTTGGTTTCTGGGTGCTTCTCCAGATGGACTTCTTGAGGATGGTGAACGTCAACTGTCGGTATTCAGTACGGAATTATACGATCGAGAGTGCAGTAATAGTATACATTTCTAAATATAACCAATGTGTTTTTTATGTGGACGGCAATCTTACCTTCAAGAAAAAACATAATTATTTTTAAGTCCAGGGACCAGTGGCGTAGGCAGGATTCTGTTGTGGGGGGGGGTTTTCAAAGGGAACTAAAAATTTACCAATGAAATTGTTTTTATTATTACAGGGATTTTCACCTAATTTTCGTCAGTAAAAATTAAAAATATGTTATTCACCCGTATATTAATTAACTTTCCATATCAATGTCGTTAAAGTCAACTTCAATTTTGTCAAAAAAATGACCAAGAAATTAATAACGTTTAATATGGTATAATTTTTTTAATATTTACCCTTTCCTAAGAATTTTCATTAGAACCTGAAAATAAAAATTTTTACTAAATTGAACTTTACGTTGAAGAAAATGAAAAACTGTAACTGTAACTGAAACTCTGTATTTTAATTATTATATATAACATATAAATTCAAAAATCTCATTAAAATATAATATTAATACTACAACACAACAAACACATAACATTAAATTTATTATAGCTTAGCTACAGGCGCAATTCAAGCCTTCTTGGACTCTTGGCTAATTCATCAAGAATCTCATCTGCTGTAATCACAGTTTCTCGGTGAATATTTAATAATGCCAAACCATTTAGTCTATCCTCACCGATAGTATTACGCAGATACGTTTTTAGCCGTCTGAGGGTGGAAAAAGAGCGTTCACTTACCGCAGTTGTAACTGGTAATGTTACAAGTATATGCAGTAGTTTGTGTACTGTTGGAAATATTTTTACGTCGCACATTAGAAATGCTTGATGAGCATTTTTTGGTACATTTCCACTATTAATAATGTGTCGCCACCACAGTTTCAGTTCTCCAATTCCTTCGTCAATGCCACAGGTGGTAACAACACGTTCATATTTTTGTAGAAGTGTTGTAGCATTTCTTTCCTGTGCTGTGGTAAAACCTGAATGATTTGGCAAAAGGCACATAAAACTCTCCAAAATAGTTTTATGTTTTAGCAAACGGTCTCTAATTTGATTAATAACAGAATCAAGAAAAGGTATAAATACAGAAATTCTATAATATTCTTCTGGAGTATTTGCCATAACGTTGCAGCGTTGAATTTGTCTTCCGGTTCGACGAGGAATAAGTATATCTATTTCGAACTCTTCACACATTTGCCTGACATTATTAAAAATGGTCGTAAATTCTGATTCAGCATCCTTCCGCAGATCCATGAGAAGATTATTTGAATCCTCCGTCAATTTTAAAGCAGCAGATAGATCTAAATTTTCTGTTTGGAGTATTCTACTGAGAGGAAGTGTGATTGCAAAGATTTTTGAAATAACTCGAAGAGAAACTTGAAATTCTAGACTTCTAAGTGCACCTAAGAGTTGAACCGCGGCCGAGGAAGTTGTTTTATCGTGCCAGGATGAAATATTTTCCAATGCATCAATAGTTGCCTTTTGAAGTTCTACAAAAACGTGAACTGACTCATGACGTTCAACCCATCTTGTTGCGCACAATTGTTTAAGTCGAGTTGCTGAAGCTTTAGGCGTTAATTTCTCTATTGAATCTATAAGCATTGCTTGTCGTTTCGGTGTGTTAAAAAAGCTGTATGCGCTACTAAGGATTCCCATACAGTTTCTTACAGCAGGTAGTTCGCAGGCGTCAGAAATGGCAAGATTTAGACTATGAGATGCACAATGCACATAAACAGCCAAATCATATTTCTCGCCTACATATTGTTGTGCACCATGAAACCGACCACTCATTGCTGCGGCTCCATCATATCCTTGACCAATCATAAAGTTACAGTCTATTTGTAAATTAGCAAGTGTGTCCATTAAAGCATTTGCAAGTCCTTTGCCTGTAAGATCAGTAGGTATACACAAATGTTGGGTTAATGGCCAAGGGGCAAAAAGAATAGAAACTATTCGATTTTTAATCAAGCTTTCGAAATAATTTATTTCTTCATCAGGATTCTGGAATTCCAAGAACCAATGTTAACAATTTATAAAAGTTAGGTTA
>JABXWE010105571.1:0-31488 GCA_014611495.1 Limonius californicus | reverse complement strand
AAATACAATAATTACGTTTTCAAGGACGCGTAGGCAATACGTGATCTCTAAATTGTATACAAATCCAGTCTTAAATGTTTGTAACGTTATGGTGTTTACTTGGTAAAGTACAGAGTATGAACGAGGATTCACTAGCGTTAGAAATATTTAATATTTTAAAGTGTGAGATAACTGCAACAATATTTGTAGTAATTATTAATAATTCTAAACCTGCCTATAAAAAATTGTAGGTACATTTAATCAATAAATTCAAAGCATTACCTATGGCATAACAAACTCAAACATTTTGTAAGTTACATGATGCCATTACATTGTACGCATGGTTCGTTGGTTTTACATATTGTTATTATATGATGAATGTATTTGAATAATTTACACTTAGAAAAAGGCATTTTCTGTTCTTTCTGAACATTTAGATTAGATGGCAAACCTTTACAGTATATGCAATTAAATATATATTAATCAGCGAAAATAAAGTGGACGTCATGTAAGAGCCAAACGTTTTGGTTTGCTAGTTGAGGTTCCCTCAAGGAATTAACCAAGTACAAAAGTTACCCACAACATTAAAAAAAAACTATAAGATTGCTGGAAAATGGTAATTTAAATTCTTGAAAAAATCAGGCAGGATGTCAACCTACATTATTATCATGAAGAGCAAGTTCTTGATTTTGTCGAGGTAGAACCAAGCACAAACCTTCGAATTGTATCGCCCCAAATACATTTCCAAAATGATACAATTCACAGATTATTAAGAAGAAATGGTCTGTACCCATTTAAGCCTCAAGAAGATCAAGTTTTGCATGGCGGGGATAGGGAGCTTCGAGATTTTTGTAAATGGTGTTGAATAGCGTAAACAATGATCCACATTTCATTCAAAGGATTCTGTAAAGTGATAAATCCACATTTACTGAGGCGGTTATCATATGTACTCATAATATGCTAGAATGAAGGAATGAAAATGCGCAGAAGATCTTACCAAAAACGATGGTCAATAAATATTTGGGCTGGGTTATTAACTTAAATTAGCATTGTATCGTCAATTTTTAAATGAAAATTTACCACTGCCATTGTGCGATGAAGTCTCATTAGCAGTTAGATTAAATAGTTGCTTCCAACAAAATGGTGCACCGCACACTATGGAATACACGTGACAAATTTCCTGAATGAAAATTTCCAAGAAAGGTAGATTGGCAAAGGTGGGACCTACAATATGGCCTCCTAGATCACCGGATCTTAATCTCTTGAATATCTTCTCCTGGGGCCATTTGGAAGAAAACGTTTACTACCAACATGTTATGAATCCCGAAGATGTCGTAATTCGTATTCACGCTGCTGTGGCGTCTATAAACGAAAATCTGCTAGACAGTGTGTAAGATTGGGGGCACTGTTCGCGGGAGGGAGCGATTTTTCGATCCCAATTAGGTCATTCCTGTGTTTTAAGAATGTTTTAAGAATAAATGAAAGTAAACCGACAAGTAGTCGTGCTTCCTTGATAAATCACTAATATAATTGCTAATATGATTTATCTAAAACAACTTTAATTTAAATATTAAATTTTTGTCAATAAGGACAATCGGAAAAATTTCCACTCTTAATATTTGATTTGTTTGAGTCCCCTAAATCAAATCCCGCAGGCGTCAATTTTGAGACACCCTGTTTCATAATTGATCGATAAGGCTGAAATCTGAAAAGGCATCGGTAAGACAAAAACCGGCTGGCCAAAAGTAGGCCTAACTAAAAACTTAAAAAATCTTGCTTTGAGTAATTATCAGATTGGTGAAATTGAGTCCGAAGTACAACGACATAATTTACAAGCATCTGTAAGATTTTAAAGGAAATCTGTTAATATTTAAAGCTAGAGGAACTAATTCTCAGGAAGCAAAGCGTTTGGTTAAAGAGATACTGAACTAAACAAACTTACGGAGTTATATAAACATTAAGGTCTTACCACAAGCGCACGTACGTACGGTGGTATTCAATGTACAGTTTCGTTATTAAATTATTGTATATTTTACTAATACTGTTTACGCCTGTTTTACTATTTACCATTTTCAAGAATATATTCGAGTAACTGTAATTACCTTTTAATCGCTGTATAACAAAAATGCTATTAACTTATCTTCAACCTCTTAATACCAATTTCCATAAACCAAAACAAACCGGGATATCTACAGAACTATTATTCAGCAAAAACAAAGGTTCCCAAAGTGTATAAAATAAATTTTAGCAATAAACAACACTGTAAATGAAAACTCTTATAAGTAACTTTCGAAAATAAAATATTGACAAACAAACCTCCAAAACATTTTAAATACTGCTGGAAACAGATTTAAGTAGTGACGTTTGGCTGCATCAGCGCGACATTCTTTAAATATATCTGCTTCTTTCTATTAAATGTGTCAGCCGACAGAATAGAATACACGTACATTGTTGGCGTTGTTTCGTTCGCAGATGTCATTACGACATACGTCTTTGTCGGAAATATGAATCTGCGAGCCTCTAACAAAGACAGAAATGCGTCCAGTTTATGGTATGCAAATAAAGCGCTAATCCGAAACCGAAAAATGCTCATCGTAAGAACTACACAAAATAATGAAAAGTTCTTAGTAATGACTAATGAGAATCCAAATTACATATAAAATGCATACAAAATTACCTTCTTTCATTTGTTTCCTAATGGAATAACTACATAATTACCACACACTACCCTAATCACTAGAAAGTTATAAATCATTCCTATATGATGTTATGATAAATATATGAGCAGGCCATGGAGGTACCATCGCTGCACAGCATGCAAGTATAAGAGCATACTTTATTTATGCATCTCTTTACTAGGTATTAATGTATTTATAAATTTGTAAAATGTTTGTCTTATTGGAGATGGCATTGGAATCATTAGATTCGTAGTAAGAACGTGAACGCATAACACGTGATAAGAGAGTGAACTCCAATAGGATAAATATCATAAATGAGAGGGTTGTTAGGGTAATGGATAAACAAGGGTTAAAAATAATTATTCAAGTTCTAGTATTTGAATCAGGCGGAGGTGTGATCGGGCTTCACCCAGTAAATCACACCCGAGCAAGCAAATTTTATTAAATCTACATACAACGTAACATATTTGGCATTTAACGTTTTGGTCGATGTAATATTTGTTCAGTTAAATGAAGTTATAGAATTGGCTGTTTTATTGAAGTGTATGAGTATATTCTGAAGTATAGAAACACAAAGGAAGCCACGAAACCCTGAGATAAGAAGTTAAAGCCGAGGTATTACTGCAAGGTCAGAGATCATTGAATTATGAGTTGAAAATCACTAGTACAATTACCGAGGGGAGCTGTACATAGCAATATATATATTTTGTTATTATTTTTCGACTCGGCAGAAACTGTAGTTCAGTGTTAGCGTAAAGTTATACTGAATTGTATGGTGGGAATAAGTAATATATTCATTACAAATGTCTTCAATAGGGTGTTTAAATAGTCTACATATATTTTTTTATAATTTCACACTGCTCAACCAACGACTGAAAATTACCATTTCTTTAAAAACAGCTTATCATGTTTACTTCGGCGTAAAACTTGGCGATCAAGATAAGCCATGGGCTCCACACAGAGTCTGCACCATTTGAACAACTGAGGCAATGGAGTAAAGGTGTAAGAAAGTCTTTGTCTTTTGGAATTCCCATGGTGTGGAGGGAGCCAAGAAACCACAGTGACTGTTACTTTTGTTCCTGCAACGTGAAGGGCTTCAATTCAAGAAATATGTAACGTTCCAATTTTGTACGCCTCATTGTTTTGCTTTAGATTTTCATTTTCGCAATTTGGGTTGCATATATTTTAATATTTTGGATTTATTTGAATTTCGAACTCGTAACTTTTCGACTCGCATTCGTTTAATTTTTACTTGTTGGATGTATGCTACGCGGATCGGGGAAGTTAGTTGAGAAATCCTCGTGGTAGAGCACGCTTCTTCGGTTCTATTTAGCTTTTGTAAGCTAGGGATGGATCTCCCAATTTAAGACCGTTGTTGTTAGAGGAATTTTTTCTTATGCCGTCGTTCCTTGGGATTGTTTGCCCTCTTTGGAGGAACGCTAGGACGTGTATGAGAGTTAATTTTCCTAGGGTTTTTGCCCAATTTGATTGTGCCATTGACCTAGAGGTTCCCTTATCGCCGAAAATGTCATCGTTCGGTAAGAATGAAACTTAAGCTTTTGTTTGTTTGTTATTGCAATTTTCCTTGAATTTATTTAGGCGTCTTTTCCCGTATGGACTTCCTACCGTTTGGAAGTTGCTCCCGCTCGAGTTTCGAACATTGAATTTGGATTTATTTTGCATTGATGGTCATCTTTAATATGAAGCAGATGAGACCTGGCGAACGTTCAATGGATTCGTTTATCGCAGAGAGCAGCGAAGTTCGAAGCATCGATATCAACAATGTGTTTCCACGGGTATGTGCGCTTGATGATAATGTTCCGTGCTAATAACAATTTGAATTTTTGAACTTATACCAGGTGCGTTCAATAAATCCATACTTCTCATGTTTAATTTGGAAATTGTTGTCAGACTGTTGTTGTAATTTAAATCTGTACTTTTCATGTGTTAATTTGGAAATTGTAGTCAGACCTTTTTTTCTTCTCTTGTTATAATTTAAATTTTGGGAAATATTGCGAAAGGTTTAAAATTTTTATTGAATTACATTGTTAGATCTATTATGTTTGAATCTAGGTATTGAGTAACGAGATCTCGTCGACTTCGAATACTTGGTAATTTAGTCGCGTTGTATAGATTTGGTATTTTGATTATTATAACAACTTGAATTTGTTCTTTCGCTTTATTGCGTCCCGTAAATTATTTGTCGATCTTTATAAATAATGTTCTCTGTTAATAATTGTGTGTGTTACCATGTTGTTAATCTTTCAGTATGTTGATCTTGTTGTCGTTTGCTGTGCATTAAAAGTTTAATTGTCCGGACTTTCTTGTTTGATTGTGTTTTTCTTTCCCCATAGTTTTTTTAAGTTAGCAATCGTCAAAGGTAAGTTAGATTCCAGGGAGGTTCCTGTTTTATCCATCGTGACATCGTCGAGGGCCTAAGGTTAATTTTCAAAACAGGTGGCGCCTAGGCTTTTTATTTAACCCCCCCTTCTTCGACTTGAGCTGGTCGACCCTTACTCTCGACACCTGAAACTTACCGGTAGTTTTTTTTATTGCACTTAGTAGTCAGTATTATTGTTGTTGCCAACTAGGCGTTACAAATACGAAAGATTATTCTTATCCTGACGTCCCATCTGCGATACGGCCAGTTCCTCAAGGATCCAACGTCGCTATTCCATCCACATTTGCAAGTTCCAGCGAAGAAATGTCTTCTGAAAATGGTACTGACGAGAGTTTTCGAATGTGAAACACAGGAACCACAAGTTTTCACACAGATGGAACTGAATGACTTGATAAAAGACTTAGGTCTTCCGAAGGACGCTGCACAAATTCTGGGATCCAGACTTCAGGATAAACATCTACTGGCCCCAGGAACTTCATTTGCTACAGAAACCGTGAAAAGGATTCCGTGCCATATTTTTCCCAAGAAGGATCGTTGGTGTACTGCACTAACATGCCTGATTTAATATTGACGTTGGGAGCTGCAAAATATGACTCTGAATCTTGGAGGCTATTCATTGATTCATCAAGACGAAGTTTGAAAGCAGTTATTTTACACAATAGTAATAAATGTGCCTCGGTACCCGTTGCTCACTCTGTTCCCTTGAAATAGACTTATGAGAATGGATTCACAAAATACCCTTGTTTTTTATGTGAGTGGGACAGCAGAGCGCGGGATCAACATTACACGCAGAAGAAATGAGTCACCCGAGAAAGACTTCTACCTGGATCTAAGAATGTACTGCGTGAAACCTTGGTTGATACACAGAAAGTATTGCTACCTCCTCACCATATCAAGTTGAGGATGATGAAGCAGTTTGTAAAGGCTTTAAACAAGGAAGGAGAATGTTTCCAATACCTTTGCTCCAAATTTCCTTCACTCTTCTAAGCGAGGTTGAAAGAAGGCATTTTCATTGGACCTCAAATTAGAGCTTTAAAATCTAATGAAAGGTTTGAACCGACGTTAACAGATGTTGAATGTCAAGCCTGGTGTGCATTCAAAGATATTGTAGAACATTTTCTTGGAAACAACAAGCTCCCAGAGCATATAAACATTGTCCAAAATATGCTGAATAAGTTCCATAAATTGGGTTGCAATATGAGCATTCTCACCTAGACTACTTCCCTGAAAATCTCGAAGGTGTTAGTGAAGAACAAGGAGAACTATTTCACCAGGATATAAAGGAAATGGAAAGGCGATAGCAAGGGAGATGGAATGTTAATATGATGGCTGATTACTGCCGGTCATTGAAGCGAGATAACCCAGATGTGAAATACAAGAAAAAAACCTCAAAACGGGGTTTTCAAAATAAAAGAGACAGATTACATTCCAGAAAAACTTAAGCTAATTAATTTGGTATTTTCATTTAAAAGAATCAAAAATATTATGTATTATTATTATTATTATGTATTATTTTACTTTATCAAAATAAAAAAATGTTATATTTTCATGATAAGCACATTTTCCTATTTTGCGAAAAAAACCTTACGTTATAGCAAAAAGCTAAGCACACCATTGAATTCAGAATGGTGTATTTAAATAAGAATAGGTTTCAGAAGACCTGTGTTATTAAACTAACCTTGCTCTTCTCCAGGTAACCTCCATCACGTTAGAGATTTGGTTGTGCTGAACGATGATGATATACGGATTATATAAGGATAAAACTGACGGTAAATTACCGAGAGGTACTCGATTATATTTAAAAATGTACACCTCCCCGGAACTTTTATTACATTGAGTTAATGGGATTGCCGCAAAAGCAAGTGTCCAATCGCTTTAATAAATTTGCTTTAAAAATCTGACTACTTGTAGCTTCAGCATCACTGGTAGGTTTACCTAGCACTGCAGGGAATAGGATGAGGAAAACCAATCTCACTTACAAATTTAACATATTTTATGGGAAACTATTTTCGAACTTCGAGGAACATTCAGGGACGGCATATTCAGTTAATACAAAGCAGATTTTGCTGCTGACAATCACGATTTGTTTTGTATAATAACTGCTATAATGATGACCAGACCTTTCCGGTAACATTACCATTACAGTTGGTGGTTGCCAAACAATGCGTGAACAAGTTTACTAACCATATTTTTTTTCACAAATGTATGTAATTATATTTTATTTGTGCCGTATCAGTAATTTGTTTTTAAATTACATCCTCTTGTAATCCAAGTTACATTTTGAAAACTATGTGATTGTTCTGATTCACAATAGACAACATAAAATATAGGACTACAATGATCGCAAACATTCGAGAAACCCTGAGTTGTAGCCCTGTGCAATACCAACATAAGTCTGTTGTCAGTATAAGTATATGTTTTGATATTTATATTATAGATATTAGCAGTGATATCAGTATATTGATGATATGTCGAGATCAGTGGCGGCTCGCCAAGTAAAGTAGTTGAAGTGCCTCTTCACCTAAAATTTTCAATCAATTGCGAATATTTATTTAAATTACAAAACAGAATTTATCGGCATTACACCTATTAAGAGTCGTTTATTTATGGCATATATACTAGTAGATACAATAAGCTTAGTGAAAACAAACAAAAATTTAAATTTTAAATGCAGTCCGGCGAGCGTGAACGTAGTGACCATAAAAAATCTTACCTACATCACTCGTGCAATTGTAGTGAAGGGTCCGCGTCAAACGTATTTTATCTCTGCACTTATATCTCCGTTGCCATGGTAACGCCTACGTCAATATCTACAATTGTTCACGGTGAATCGCGCAAGTGAAGAGTTCAGTCGCAATCAGACGCGGAACTGCATGTTCCGGTTTGACTGTCAGTTTTTAAACGATTTCAACAATTTTGTTTTCACATTTTTAGCTGTAGTATTTAATGATGTTTTCTCTCTCACTGACATATTATTTGATGTTCTCCAAAAGAAATCATTGGATATTTATTTTTGTGTTACAAACATAAATAAAACTATTGAACTATTAAAGAGAAAAAGGAATGGTGATTTCTTTGATACACTCTTCGAAAAGACTAATGAAATAGAAATAACACAAATCGATATTTCTAAGCGCTCTAAGCTCCCCCCCCTCCGGAACCGCTTTCACATTACTTCAGGAGGGTGCGGGCGTCCCTTACACACTAAACATTCATGCAACATGCACCCTAAACTTAACTAAGCGAAATGCGGTCGCCCAAATCGGGATTCAAACACCCCCCCCGATCGGCCACATTTCGCTGTGACCTCGATGGCAACGCGTTTCCGCACTACTCCACCGAGGCCCCCAAGCGTCCTAAGCTGGATTACGCTATCCTTACAAATAATGACATTAGAAGAAAATATAGAATTTTGTTTTATGAAGTAGTACTGGATCACATTGTAATGGAAATGGAAATAAGGTTTCAAGACTGCGATAAGTTACAATTCATGTCTTTGGCTGATACTACGAAATCGGAAATTCAAAAAACACGAAACGTCAATATCTAAAGCATTTGAAAGTTTAGGTCAATTTTATGGCAAAATATTTACAAAACGTCAGCGTCTTAAAAACGAATTAAATCTTCTTTTATGCCGACGAAAGTTACCGCAATCTACAGACCCAAGAATTACTAGAAAGTCTCAATGAGAACAAAGAAATGTTTACCGAAGCCTACAAATTGTTTTGCCTCATATTAACTATTCCGTCGACAAGTGCATCAGTGGAAAGAAGTTTTTCTTGCCTCAAACGAATAAAAACGTTCTTAAGAAATGCAGTATCTCAAGATAGGCTTTATTCTTTCGTAAATATTTCAATTCAAAAAGAACTCTTATTAGAATAAATAAAAATTCAACCATTTTACGAAGACATAATAAATAATTTTGCTGCATTAAAGGACAGAAGCATAGACGTGTTCTACAAAAACTAGGTAAGTTGACACTGAATTATATTTTTTCTATGTGTTATTATTAGGGTTATTATAATAGCACTTTGCCTCTTTTTTTACCCGCGAGCCGCCGCCACGGCGAGGGAAAGAGAAACATTGGAGGAAGACGGAAAGTAGGATATGGAAACGGAAAGGAGAGTATAGGGATATGGGATGCAGAAGGAGGGGTGATAGGGCAGGAATATGAAGGGGTGGGGAGGCGGAGGAATAATGAGAGGATAGAAAGAGGGAGAAGGATGAGGAGAAGCAGAAGGAGGGCAATAGCGTGAGAATGTTAAAGTTTTGTAGAAGTCTATTTAAAGCTACCTTTTACTAAGCATTAAAAAATGAGATCGCAATTTATTTACGCTGTTTTGTTTGTATACATATAAATTAATCACTTAAGTTAAAAGAAATATATTCCATTAACTATAATGTGTGGTAGTCGTGGCTTAGAGATTACCAGTTCCTCGAAGTGGATATTTAACGGCCGTTCTCCTTTGTAAAGCAGTTTATAGCAAACCAGCGAGGAATTCTATGTGGTAAATTTTCTCTGGAGTAGAAGTGTTTGCATTTCCCGTGGTTCGGAGCGCACGTTAAACTGTAACACAGGCACAGGTGAGAAGATCGTTAGGTCTCGGAAACAAATCATTTAATAACAACCGTAATGTAAGTTCGTGAACGAATAATTCTAATAGATTTAATACTGAACCCAGAGATTTTTTTTTATTAACATCGGTGCATATTTACAATATACTCGTATATTAACACAAAAGAGTAATAAGCAAATCTTATGACAAAGTTAGTGACTTGAGGGAGATCCGTCCATTGATGTTACTCCCGAATAAAAGGATTAAACCTGATTGGGCCGAGGTATGAGTTCGTGTGGCCACTGGCGCCTCAATCTTCTTGGTGTTACTGGTTCTTGGGCTAGTTGATTTACGAGGTCGTTCTCATGTCCCACAAAAAAGTAGTGGTAAGCAGTTGCTAATCTTCAGATTTCGCTGGATACATATGGAATCCCCAGGTCTTCATGGAGGGTCTAGTTATTGACGTAACAAGGAGCGTTTGCCATCATGCGAAGCATCTTGGACTGGAAACGCTGTAATATTTTAGTGTTTGACGGTTTTGTGCAACCCCATAGTTGGATACCAAACGTCCAAAGTGGTTTCAAAATGGCTTTATACAGGAGAATTTTATTTCTAAGGATAGCTGGGATCGCCTTCCAATTAGCCAACTCATTTCTCTAACTTTGAGGTCAAGATGTTTTCTCTTAGATTTTATGTGTGACGTCTAGGTGAGTCTCTGGTCATTTATTATTACATATATTTAACTTCTGACTTTACTGGTATGACTGCGTTATTAATTGTGACTTGTGGACATATACATCGCATTGTTAGTAAAGGTGACTTGGGTGGATTTGTCGTTGTTGACTGTAATTCTCCACTTGTTGTACCAGTTCTGGAGGAGATCAAGGTGATTCTGAAGATTTTCAAATGCCTCTAATGGCACATCGCTGATAGATAGCACTGCTGTATTGTTAGCCACCTCGGTGTTGGCTGTAGTTGGAACGTCTGAAGTGAACACCAAATACAATAAGCACGCTTCCTTGCGGTACTCCAGCAGAAATGTGTTGATAATTCGAAAATGAATTGTTTATTCTAACTTGGAAATTTCTATCACACAAGTAAGATTTCAGTAAGAGATAAATTTGACTTGGAAAGACTGACTTAATTTTGAATAATAATCCTGTATGCCATACTCTATCAAACGCTTGCTTAATATCCAAGAAATATGCGGTGGAAAATTTCTTGGTTTCGAATGATTGCTTGATTTCTGTAACCATCCTGTGAATTTGATGCCCTGTCGAGTGTCGCTTTCGAAAACCAATTGATGTGTTGGAATGATTTGATGCAGGTCTGTTCTATTCTTTTTAAAATATTTTCGACATTAAAGGAAGAAGGCTTATAGGTCTATATGAAGTTGGTTCTATTGGTGGTTTACCAGGCTTGGCTATCATTATAATTACAGCCTATTTCCTCTGAAGAGGAAAATACTACAGCCGTAACATGTTGTTGTAGTTGGTAGTGAGCAGTACTAATGTTTTCCTGGGCAGCTGATGTAAAATTTGTCCTGTTATAAGGTCGGAGCCGGGAAGTTTATTAGCATTGGTGTATTTGATTTCAGCGGAAGAGCATGGTTTGATCGGCAGGGTCAGTAGACACGGCGCATAGATGAAATCTTATATTTCTTGTTGATTGTTATTTGCACCTGGTTGTGGTGTTGTAAGACGTGTGCAAGATGCTCGGCGAATACTTTTGCTTTGTCAGTGTCAGTCGTGGCCCATGTTCTGTCGTTTTTTCTGATTGGTGGGACTGCAATTTTAGGACTTTTAAATTTCCTTGTAGCTATCAATATTGAGCTATCGTTGTTCGATAAATGGTTTATGTAGTATTCAAAAGTTTCATTTCGCGAATTTCTAAGTGCAGTTTGTAATCGATGAGTAGGTCTGTTGTATGTTGTTTTGTCATTCATATTTCTAGTTCTCTACCATCTGCTTCTTGCTCTACGCTTTTCAATAACTAGTTCTTTTATAAGTCGAGGTATGTTATCAGTTTCCAAATGTTGATTGGAATACAGGGAATTTGTAAAATATTTGATTTAGGTTAAACTTCCATAGTCTTCCCCATTGTCAAGAAAAATGGAAAAATGGATGGTGTAAAAAGAAACCATTTTGTTCAAATTTTAAATTTTGTATGTGTATAAGCAATAGCCAACTAGCTGCCTCTGTAAAATGTTTTTCAGTGCAATTGTTCAATAATTAGCTAAATTATTATATAAACAAATCATTCCATAAATCAGTAAATAAATAGAGAAATATATCATTAAATATGTAAATACTTTCGTTTGTAAAATAATTTAACACATCCTCTGCTTCATAATTAAATAAGTTTTGATATTTTAGGGAAATATTCGTTTATGGAAGTGGTGTGTGTGGATAACTGTTTATTAAAATTGTCGGTACTTAGAGTACTGTTTTTATATTAATAGAGCAATGTTTACGATGTTTTGAGAAGTTATTAATTAAAAATAAGTTAAAAACATAAACAACATAAATATCAGATATACTTTTAGTTAATTTTATTGGAAACAAAAAATAAATAAATATTATTATATACGTGTTCGCATGCAAGAACAGGCAATCCTGCTTTGACTATCGTTTTGAGAATTATATACTAAATGAGCAAGTGGGCGGGCACCCTACATGAACATGAAGTTTGTGTTTGACATACCTTATCACCTCCACGGCCTGCTCTATTTTAATTATTTTTTTTATTATTTATTTATTTATTTAATTTATTTTTTTTTCGCTCTGTATTTGCGTATCATATAAACCTAGTTACTGTAATTGTAATCAATCACTATGTTGTCCGATCGAAAGTGTAATCAAAATAGCAATTACGCAATTTTACGATCATCAACATAAAAGTATGGGATAGTAAACTGGATATATCATCATGAGGATACCATCTGTATAAAGATATGTATCAAAAGAAATAATTTTATATTGTTTTGAATAATTAAATATTAATGCGTTGCTGCTTGCAGCACTGTTTAAGATAAACGTTTAGATAACATTAATTATAGGAAACGGTTTTAAGATTCTGATAATATTTTGTGAAATTGATAGTGGTAAATTATTTTTTATTTTTTAATAATATTTGCTTGTAGTCTAGAATCTTGGCACATTTCACGTGTAAGGCACTGTAACACAAGACAGCTTCTTGGATTTTGATAAAATGTACAGAACACTCCGAGAGCTTTATACGTTTCAGAAATATGTGCGAAAATTATACGTGTTAGCTTTTCGCAAATTGATACAATTGCAGTTGGTTTTGGCTGTTCTAATTTCAGTGTCAACATACTTTGTCATTGTGCCCTGTATACTCGGTAATTCTAAAAGTCGGTTAGTTATGACGTCACCACAACATAATTCACGGCACCGTCGTTACAATTTTGGAGTCGGTGGTCGTTATCCCAAAAACTTTCGCTGTTATGCATGTAGACACATAATAAATGTTCTCCCTACACGGCTTCCTTCTGGCTGCTCATCTCAAGAAGCCTTGTAAATGGCATAAACCGCTTACATCTTGCCCCAGGCAAACGCAATTTACTTTCAGCTCGAATCGCAGCCCTCAATTTCTGCAGATGCTGGCAAAAATTCGATATATCCAAATCAGCCACAGAAATATTTTTGTTTCGTGGAGGGAACGTTTGGCCACGTTTGCCCCAGGATCGTCGCAACGCACACGTGGGAACATGTTTTACTTTACAATTGGCAGGGGTCTTTGCGTAGGGGAGGATTTGGGAAACAAATATCAAAATATACAAAACAAGAAAGCCCAAAAAGAAATTAAACTTGTTGTTGGAACTTTGTAAACTTCATGCTTTATGTTTTTTATTCAAATTAACATACTCCAGTGCTCCAGTATCTTCTTTTACGTGAGGTGCTATAGTGCTTCACAGTCACCCGACTATATTAGTTTCATATTTATTAGATCCTTGTACAGAATGTATCATGGTATATGCACTAGGAGTTTTAAAAGAACTTATACTTTTAGCAAGCTTTTCAGTGCTGTTCTATTTCAAATTTATTGCATAGGTTTCTTGATATAAAAATTAAAAATAAATTTAGATCACCGTATGTTTGTATTTCTGCAGATATGCTTCATTTTACTATCGAAATGTGACAGAAACATATTCTCTAAGTGTCATATCCTATCGATGATTGGCAACCCTTCACCTACAGCTGTGTGGTTTGAGTTACCGAACAGTGAGGACCTACAACGTAACATGTGTTTCAAATCATGGAAATCTTACTAGTCTAACCCTTAAAGATTATTTTACAAGCGTTAGACAGCACAACCCCAATCTGAGTAAGCTGGTAGTTGTCCAATAACTAACTAAATTTAAAAGTTTTGCTGATTTGATCGAGAATTAAACCTGAGCCATTCAGAAATGCATTCACACTTACTTAATAATATTTAAATAAAATTGCCCGAAGTATTCGAATTTTGAATACAAAGCTGTACTTTTAATGTAATACTGTTTACCATTTGTCTACCATTATACTAAACACAAAGTTTTAAAACATTGTCTAATAACTTGGTTGTGAAGTTTTTAGTATGGGTTTTAATGTTTTTATGTAGAGAAAAATAGGAGTAATGCAAATTCACCAAGAATTGAAAATTGATGTAACTGGACAACCAAAGTACCTTCTGCTTCCTAGAATATATGATTGTATTCGTCGATAAAAGCACTACAATTTTGCTAAATTAACCAAATCCGTACATTTCATCTTCATCATCATCATCATCTGACATGGAGTCGACTCGACGGTCAATCCGGGATTACGCCAGGCCCACCCCATGGCAGTAGATGGGTAGGGATGTTATATTGATAGGGTGGGATCGGATGGGGTATTGCACAACGTTAGTACGTCTGCAATGTATACCGCAAGACACCACTGCTGCAACACCAGGTAGTTAGTAAGCTACGCATCAATGGGGTTTTTGAGTACGTAATCGAGACCGTTATGCGATTATGCATTTTAACCCAATAACTTTGGTATCAAAGTTTCACATTGTTCTTATTTCATTTCTATCTATTGTTCTAAGGTTACAGATTACACCTACCTTGGTTTCCTAATAGCTATTAAACTACTTAGTATTTACTCCCAAGCTTCGTCCACTGACCGTTATGCGATTATGCCTTAGCACCTAATAGCTGTGGTATCAAGTTTCACATTGTTCGTATCTCTTATCTATCTATTGTCATAAGGTAACAGACTCCCCCATCTTAGTTTCCGAATGACTAATTAACGACTTAATATTTACCAAACTAATTACAACTATTTTACCACTGAGTCGGAGGTTCAAATCTGGATTGTACTTTCTTCCTTTCCCCAACCTTCCCCTCTGCAGTTGACCGCTAGATATCCATCGTTTTCTTTCCCATTGGTGCATGTTTCGGTTCTTCTCCTTTGTTTTCCCCTTCCGCACTCTCGTTCTTCTTCTTCTTCTCCGTTAGCCTGTTCTTCTTCGGCCGACTCCTGATTGGATTCTTCCGTTAGTGCGTAGATTCTTGGGTATGTTTTCCCCACCTTCTCTAATTACCAGTTCCACTTGATCACCACCCGTGATGGTAGGCCAAGAATACCCCTGAAATAGAAAAAGGTTTTTCCGAATCACAATAATGCCAATCGCTGCTATTTGCGGTCTCCTACTTGTCTTCCCAGATCTGCGCGCTAAATTTAATTAAATTAAATTAAATTAAAGGGGATTAAGTCAATTAACGTTAAATGATATCAAAGTGTACATTTTATTTGTTACCTGTAGATGTTACAGTTGCCTAGACCTTAATTATCCCTAATATATTCTGCTTTACTGTAATTGTTAAATATTCTGAATTTTGCCTCAACATCGATTGTTAACTTATCTTTTGTTGGCCCTTTTTTTCGTTTTAACTACTCAAAACATTTCTAAACGCGACTTTTGCGGTCTCTAATTTGGCGCACCCGGATCCACGCTTTAAATTAGATATGGTAGATTAGCTTAAACTGAATAAAAAGAGATTATAGTTTCAGAGCGTTGTTCCACTTGTAGAAGTTACAGATACCGAGACCTAGATTTGCCCTAATTGGCCTACCCAGATCTACGCACTGAAAGGAATTGCAGTAACTTAAATTACATTGAAATAATTAAAAATTGAAAAAAATTGAGATTAAATTTTATTAGTCAGATATTACTTTTAGAGGTTACAATTTCCTGGACTTAAAATATCCCTGATATACTCTACTTTGCAATTGAATGTGAGATAGTTTTTATTTTTGGCTTTAGCCTCCTTTGTTAAATCGTCCTGAGTTAACCTCCCATCAGCTTCCCAGCTGCCAGGAAAATAGTAAACGCGACTATTTTTCCCCGTCTGGAGTGGGTCCCTTGATTGAAGTTATGCTTGACTGACTGTTGCAGCCGAGAAATGTTTTCCTGGCAGGTGGCCCCAATTGGAAGTATTATCCTCGGGTTGAATTTTTAAGGCCGTATAACAAGAATTCCAGTGTTTGGTTGGGACGGCTTGCTATGTCTTCTACCTGCGTCCTACCCTCGTCGTTTTCAACCAAAATGCGTCCCTAGAAGCCTATCCGCCTGTACCGTTTTGCATTCATTTGCTACGCAAGGCCTCCGTTTTAATTTCTATTTATAAATTTTTTATATATAATTTTATTTTAGTTTATTGACCACTGATACTACCAGCGACTACAAGAGCCTATAAAAGACTACTTAAGCTTCACTGATCTTTTACTGCGTTTCCTACGTTTTCCGCTTTCCCCTCCGTCCTGTTGTTTCTTTGTCGGTCGCGTATCTTTCACCTTTGATCGATCGTCAGGTAGAGCCGCTAGAGTTCCTCCGACCTTTCGACCCAGGTTCGTACACATACGCACTTGAATTGCACACACTGGAATTTGATAGTTTGCACCCAAAATATTTTTAAAAGGCTCGCTAAGCAATTTTACTCGAGAGCGCCCAAAACACGTCCGTACTCGAGAGCGGTACTCACGCAAGTCGCTAAATTAACCAAATCCGTACATTTAAAGAAAAATTGTTAGTAAAACCTCTAGGCGGATTTTGCTTGCGAGCAACTAGACAAGATTAGAAAGAAATGTTTTGGATTAAAATCGGGAAAATTGTAGAAACCATAAACAAGAACTGTATTGGAAATATCCTATAGCTTCGTTTAAACCAAAAAGTTTTTAATTTGCCGTCTAATTAAAAATATGAATGCGTCAGGTTGTAGAATTTCCTTCCACACGTACCTATACCAAAAAAGATCAATATAATTCTACAATAAATACACTAAAAGAGGTGTTTAGCTTGATTCAAATAGTACAAATGTGAATAACTAAATAGGAGATAAATTAGTGTAGAATATGAACATGTTAATAAGAACCGTTTAGTATTTCTTCAGATAGATTCTTTTTATTTAACAAATTTTCTATAGAAGAATTTGTTGTTATAATTAATGTTTCTACATAAATTATTAGGTAAATAAATGAGTTGGTAATTATGAAGAATTGTTTGAAAAGGCCTGTTTTGTTCATACAAATCGAGCAAATGTTGAAATAATGAAGGAATCACAGTGTTTTTGGCCATTTAATTAATTTCCAGGTATCAAAGAAAGTTTGTTGCATCTCACATGATAACGTAAAATTTAGTGGAATTTTTTACGAGGTTTATCAATTTAATTCCCGGATTGAGTTTGCTATTTTGGAATCACACGAAAACCAAACGTAAAGCAGCATACAATAGTTCCCTCTATTATCAACAGAGAGCGGTCAGGCGAAGATAGCACAGCTCTGAGCTTCTGAGCAGACGCTAGCGCATAACACCTTTAGTCGTACTAGAGTGATGGAGTTTATGAAATTGTGGTCAAAGATCGCCGAGAGCGCCTCCGAAGGATGATAGATGAGTTGAACATCTATAAGGATCTCATTCGACAAATTGCTCAGATTCTGGAAAAAGTTTGTTCCGCACAGCCTTACGGATGAGCGAAAACAGAGAAGAGTTGTACGGACTTCATTCAGAGTTGTCGCAATAAAATGTGTGTGTACAGAGATTAGTGTGGCGCATTTCTCGACTGCGACCGTAATTTCGAGAAAAGGGTAGTTGGTTCAAGTTACATAACAATGCACCTGCCCATTCTGCATTGATTGTGAAGTTATTCGTCATGAAACACGGCGTTGTTGAAATTAAAAACCCAACCTATTCCCGTGAGTTGGCACCACTTTTTGTCGCTTTTCTAAAGGAAAACTGTTCATAAAGCAAAAACAGTTTCAGAATGTAGAAGATATTTAAAAAAATGTAATCGTCAAATTACAAACAGTTTCAAAAAATGTAGGAGATCGCAGCTGTATTAAATAAATTACTTTGAATAAATATCATATATTTTTCCTGTTATTTAAATTGTGTTTATTTTGATTGGACTAGTCCGTAATTAATCTGCCAAACTTCTTCTATTGCCTAAGAAATACGCCTTCATAAAAATTTGTTAAATATGCTTCATCTGACTTGCACACGTTAGCAATTTGTTGTTTATAGTTTTTGGGTCAATACTTATAATATACCGAATGTCGTCGGAAATAGTTGCACAACTCTTCTGTATTTCTTCATCAAAATAATCGAATAAAATTTGGAGCGAATAATTTACAGTGTGCTGTGTTTGAATACAGTCCATATGGAAACGACATCCACCTCTGGAATTATTCAGTTTCCTGCTCCCCAAATTGAATATAGCACAATATACGAGAGTACATTTTACAGAAATTGCATCTACCTCTCTATTTTTATAAAATGATAATTTCCTGAAATAATGTAGGATGTAGTGTTGTAATGTTACTTAAGCATAAACCAATGGTAACGTCTGCATAAACAATCCTTTTTTTATTTTAAATGGGCGAGGAACATTTGTATGCATTGTAGCAATTACTGATTGACTTATTTTATTGTGATAATTACAACCTCTGGTTTGTTTAAATTTCGTAGTAGCATCCCGGCAGTTTGATGGGTGTGTTTGGTTGCCTGCAGTTCCTTTGGCGGCAAAGGAACTGCAGACCTTCGTTAAAACTATTTGAGTTTCTGTAGTTTAGGGAATATTGGGGAATTCTCTTGAAGTTGTAGGTGTAATTTTGAATTAGGTGGGTGGAATTTCCTGAAGTTTCAATGTCAAACGGGACTTCCTCTTGAGTTCTTGGCCGTGCAAGTTGTGGTTGCTGGTATAAGTGTAAAGGTGATTTAAGTTTTGGAAATGTCTGCGTGGATTATCTAAATCATCCTCGTCTATAAGAGAATTTAGTCAGTTGTCTGCGAGATATTTTGGTGTTTCGCTAAATTCTCTTTGGGCCTAGCCCATATTAATTAAACATTTTACCAAAATTGGAAACGTTACCCGCCGCATGTTGTGTGGAGCCTCGTGGGACCGTTTTCCGAGCAACTAGCCGATCTCATTCACCTGTAGCTGTCGATTTCTATGTGCCTTCCGAAGTTGGAGACAATCAGCTATCATCTAACAACAAGGTTTGATTTTTTTGTCCCAGTGTTCTGTGATCTTTATCTCGAGCGAACGTATTCAGATCTCCGTTGCCCATTAAAACCATCTCGGCAGCTACCAAACTCCACGGGGGAAGCCAATACTGTGTATATGTTATAACTTATAATTTTAACTTTTTGGTATTTTTTAGAGTTTTGAACTTTAATATGCATTAGCGACTTGTCACTTACCATCAGTAGGTGCACTCAGTTTAATTGTTTTTACCTGTTATTTACTGCACTTTGATAATTAATTAAGATTATGCTGTTGTTTATGCTATACCAATTTGTAAAGAATATACTAACTTTAGACCGCTGTCAGTTGTAGCTGTGTCTATTTTCACGGCTACGTGACTATTGCAATTTAGATAATTGACAACTTTGTTGATGAGTAAAATTCGTTGTATTATAGGACAATTATGGGGATTAATTAATAGCGATAACGATTTCGGTTCGGCGCTACCGTTTACATTTTTAACACGTTGTTTAAGCTAACTTAACGCCAGGCGTTGCGTCATATCACCAGCTTCCGGAAATTCGTATTCGCACTGTAATAATTACTAATTTAGCCTTGTGGATCTTTAGATCCATTTATTTTCAGATAGGGATTACGTTCTCTAAATTGATTTCCTTTTCATACTTCATTCGCCTAGGAACTTCCCCGCAATTCGAGTTTTCCGAATTAGTTTGACCCGTTGTCTAAATCAGTTAATTTAAAAGATTAGATTAAAGATTAAAGATTTTTTGTAACATCTCTTCGTTTGTCAACGTCAAAACAGATTAAAAACCTACCGAAATAAAAATTACAAAATATAAGTTGTCATTAAAAAATACATTTTCAAAAAATTAATGGAAAAATGTAAAAATAACTTTTTCATATGCGCTTTATTTAAATTCCTTAACGCATTTTAGATTTTTTCTCTATTACAAACCTTAACGAACTTAATGAATTTATTCTCTACTTAGTTTCTATGCTGTATAGTTTTCAACTGCACTGTTTTCATGTAGACTGCTTATGAGAGATATAAGATGTTGAGGTACTCCCATTTCGTATAATACATCCCAGTAGTCCATATGATAATAGTGCAGGCACAGTCAAAGTGAATGAATTACAATCCGACGAATCCCATCCACAATGCGGGGTTAGACAAGGCTGATGATGATATGGCTTTGCTCACAAGTAGTGCGGACGAATTTCAAGATATTATAGAGCGTGTAGAAAGAGAAAGCGCGACATTAGGTCTTGAACTAAATATGTCTAAAATAAAGATTTTGATTATTGATAGACCGCATAACAACAGGCCCGATATACCACGCATAAACATATACGAGGTAGTACAACAATACATGTACCTTGGATCACTAATAACAAACGACGGTTCATCAGAAAAAGAAATCAGAAAAAGATGCGAAATGACTAGAGTGGCTATGAAGAAACTAACACGAATATGGAAAGATAACAACATATCTAAGAAAATAAAATACAGACTGGTACAATGTCTGATCTTCCCTATTCTAACATACGGCAGCGAGTCCTGGACTCTCAGACAGAAAGAGAGGAAGAAAGTCGATGCCACAGAAATGTTCTATTGGCGGAGAATGCTGAACGTTTCATGGACAGAACATCGAAAAAATATATCAATACTCCATGAACTTAACATCAAAAGGCGTCTATCGAGCGAAATACAACTCAAAATATTAAGATAGTTTGGACACATCATGAGGAAAGAATTTGACAACATGGAAAAATTAGTAATACAGGGAAAGGTGGATGGAAAAACATCTTGAGGCCGATCATCTACCAGATGGATAGACCAAGTAACCAAGCTAACCGGGAAGCCTATGCATACACTCATGATCGAAGCACAAGACCGAGCAAAATGGAAAGAAACAATACAAGACGCCGCAGTGACCACTACATTCCCTACTGAGAATTAAGATTGAGGAGGAGGATAGTTTTCAACGGCAGAAAAACTGCTCCATATTCTAAACGATACATTCTGACTTTGTAAAAAATTTCGAATAGTATGCAACTGCTTATACTCAGAAAAAACTGTCGGTAACTCACTTTCACTGTTTTCCTTTTCGTCACCTATAACACTAACAACGGATTTGTTACACTGATCACCCATTGCTTGTTGGATGCAGACAACAATGGTGTCATAATTTAATTCTTCAGTAGCTTAAACTTCGTCATCTGCATGTAGGAAGTCTTTGAAGTCACAGTTCTTGAAGTATTCCCTAGCTCGCGTAGTGGTAAATCATCGTTGATATCAAAGATTTCCGTAGGGTCTGTATCTTGATAAAACCGATTATTTTCTCAACCTTCCTACTCCCATGCGTGTAACCATTGAATTAAAGACGTCTTCTTCATCAAAATTCCCCGTAATTTTAAAGAATCCAGTATATCAGTAGCAGTTCCTTACTGTCGCCGCTGTCACACTCTGCCATGCTTTGAGAATGAAATTAGCAGTGTCCAATATTGTTATAATGACATTTTGTTTCTTATCTAAGCAATCAATAGTTTTCAGTAAACGAAACCTACGATGATGGCTCTTCAGCTGGATTATGCCCTAGTCTATAGGCTGAAGTGTAGATGCAGTATTTGCCTCGGTAACAATATCAACTTGATATTCCTTAGATTTTTTCGGCAAGGTACGCTGGACAATTCCAGACACTAGATTGACCTTTTATGAGCTTTTACAAATTACTCTCAACTTTTGAAGGAATGCTTTCAGATTATTAGAGATACCTGCATGCAGTTCTTTATAAGAGGTTCAAATGGGCAATTGGTACGATACATTTTAATCATTATAACCGAAAGATCGTTATAAGCGGGTTCGTTATTTCCGATGAATACTTATATTTAAACTAACGGGACTTTAATGTAGGGTCTCTACAACCGATAGATCGCTACAAACGGATTCTCTAAAAGCGGTTTCTACTGTATTTCCTAACTTTATAAATTGCGTTGTCGCAGTGCTTTCATGCTCTTGTAGTGCATATTAAAAAATTACTAAGACATCTACTTGTCATAATATAAGCCAACCTGTGTTATTAGACGTATAAAAAACCCCAAGCAAAGAATTTCATTAATTTTTTTGTAAGATTGCGTGTGATGACAGAGGTCACACTGCTCTAAAAATGTTGCCAACTCACGACAAAAGCACGTCTGTAAATGCTGTAGGGGTTATTTTAAATTTCAAGTATAATGCGCTGTTACTGAGAAACAAGTTGTCAGATGTAGATGAAATTAGATACCTCGACGAAATTATAATTGTAGTGGCGTGCTAGCATCAATATTAAATGAAACGTAAAGAATGTTATGCTTCTACAACGAATATTGTATTTTTAGCAGCGAATTGTGCAGCAGCGAGTCTTTCTTCGGAGTATCCTGCTTCGGCGAATTGTGCTACGACGAATTGTATTGCGGCGCATCGTGCCGCGGCGAATCATTGCGCGACGAATCGTGTGACCGCGAATCGTGCGGCAGCGAATCTTGTGGCGGCGAATCGTGCCGCGGTCAATCGCGCCGAGCCCACTCCTACTTCGCCAAAGAGTTCGTGGCAGTGAAACATTCTCGGCAAATAGTACGCAGCAGATCGCACCGTTCCCACATAAGTGGTAACAGGGAGTAATGAAATTCCAAATAAATTAATTATGTTGTTTTACAAATGACATTAGACGTAAATATGGTTTATTGTAAGAAAAAAGGACTATCCAAAATATATGCTAGGAGTCAGCTTGAATAGGACTATAGTCCATTTGCAGCTTTATTTGTTACGGTAAACATGTGAAATCTGATTGGCTAATATATGCACGAAATTCAATATTATTTTATATTATTGGCAGTTGTGTACCATTTACTAAATATAGAAAAATAACGGAGTGTCGTTGACGCCCGGTATATATGTCGCATAGTTTAATTTAGGATTTATAGTACATTTAATTATTTGCAACCAATATGTTTTCTTTCATCATATTCCTATGACTTTTTAAATTGTTACATTGTTACTGAAAAACACTAGCACAATTGCACTTACTGTTAATCATAAACCTTATCGTAGTAGGTTAAAGTTCCATACCGTACTTATTTAATTATTTCCTATACGAACTTACTATTCTATCGTCAAATCCTACTTGCGAATCATCGATGTTTTAGGTAGGGAAGATGTGCCTGAGATGGCATACTTTTTTCTATGGTTGATTGCATCCTCGAAGTTAAATCTAAGTTAAAAACAAATACTTATGGTTGTACAATGTACATACACTATATGACTACAGTAATTAGCATTGTTTGAAGGTATAAAAACAAATATTTTCTTTCATTTTGAGTTTAAAAAATAGGGTTGCCTATGCCATCTCATAAGCACCATCAGTCTGAGATGGCATTCCCCACTTAGAATGGCATTTTTCATAGTGAACATATAGGTATAAATAAAACAATTAATGAAGAACAATGATATTTATTGAATAAAATAATATTAAATACACAATTCACAAACAAACATTTTTTGTGATTTTTTTACATCTGCGCAATGACAATGGCACCAGTTGCTGCATTTCTGGCATCGTATCCATGATTCCTTTCTACGCGAATTTGAATACAAATCGTTGCAATAAATGCAGGCTGGATCATCATCATCAGCATCTTCAAATTGTGGTTCTTCTTCGTCTTCGGAAATTTTTAATGTTTTCTATGCTGCTCTAACTGCTTTCCTCAGTGTAGCAGCTTCCTTCTTGATAACTATATTTTTCAATATTTGAATCTCGGGGGTACTGTTGAGAACGCCATATTTTCCACGTCTGATTCGTTTTGGTGCATTTTCCTTACCAGGTGCTTTTGGAAAACGCGAAATATCCTCAGGTCTGACACTTAGACATTTGGACGAAAGAATTTTATTCTTAGTTCCTTCTTGAAGTTGACCTTCGTTTGTGGAACTTGATGAGCTGGGTTCATCATTTGTTTGGTTTTTTGAAGTTCCGGAATCATTTGCAGCTGGTTCGGACATTTCTCTTGGTTTCAGTTGCTGTATTAATAATTTGAACTTCAACTGCAACATCGGTTACCTCCGCCGGTAGGAACATCCATTCAGGAAATATATTAGAATTGAATGGAAAAATTCCAGTTGTAGAGAATCCTTTTATGGCATTGGCTATTGTAGCTGCTTTCTGGTAAACCCGATTAAATACTTCACCTAGTTGGAAATGGGTTACCACTCTGCCGGGGTGATGCTTTAGCCAGTTGTTCAACTCCTGATTAAAATACGATGACAATGGACAAAAAAAACTGACGTCTAGGGGTTGTACGCGGTGCGTACAATGTGGTGGAAAACAAAATAGAATAACACCATTGTCTTTAGCGTATATTTGTGCATCTAAACTCTTGTGGCTACTATGTTCATCAAGTAGCAGGATTACCTTTTCACGTACAGTAGGCTTCACTCTATTAACGAAATATGTTAACCATTTCAAAAATATCTCTGAACAAATAAAAATATCTCTTGCGCATAACCAACTGATCCTGGTGTACAGTGGTCAATTAATTCTTTTTTCATATTCTTCCGAGGAAAAATGAATACTGGAGGAAGGAATGAACCAGAAGCATTCATGCAACAAATGATTGATAGATGCTGACCACGCTCTGCACTGGTTAGAGTACCAAAACCTGCTTCCTCCCTTTAGTAGCATAAATTTTGGAATTTTTTGATGGAACCGTTGACAAGCCACTTCTCGTCCATATTCCAAATTCTTGCCGCATCAAAATTAATATCTTCCATAGCACTTTCAAGAAGTTCAAAGTATTTTTGAATTTGGGGTTTATTGAATGAACGTGCTCGGGCTGCTGAGGTTGCTTCAGGGCTTCTTAAAGAAATTTCCGGATTTGGTTGGGTAAAGCCTTTCAGCCAATCCCACCCTGCCATTTTTTGTTTTGTATTGAAGGAATGAGGGATTTTGTTTCGAACCGCAAGTTCATACGCAAGTCTTGTGACATCAATAGTGCTCATCCCAAAAAAACGTATTTCAAGATTTTGGATGTGATCCACTATTTGTTTCTCTACTTCCGGTTCAAATGTTGTTCTTTTACCTCCTAAGTAGCCTTTTTTTGAACCTTCACTGATTTTATTACCGCCTTGACAATCGCAACGACGACGTGGTGTTCCAAAAGGAACTCCAAAAGTTTTCGTTGCAAGCAACCAACCCATTTGTTTGGACTGAATTGCATTGATTGCTGCCTCCATATTAGCCTCATCCCAATTATGTCTATCGCTTTTTCTTTTATATTTTCCTACCATTTTTACCTGAAAAAGACAACTTTATTTTCACTTTCGTCGGTTCGAGTTAGCATACTATGCCAATTAAGACTGTGACCAACTATGCCATCTAGCCCTGAAGTGTAGATTTGAATTGAAGATAGCCTCTATATTTTCTACATACATATTAATAATTTTATAACACTTGCAAAGGTAGGGTTATGTTTGCTAATTGTGTTGCCGTTAACAAAAATTAAATAAATAAAGCAGAAAAAATTGTCTACAAGATTGTATTGTCGTAAAAAAAACTTATCGCTATTCAATACTGTAAATATTTAAAAACAACATTTTTGTACCGATCGTAACTAAATTACACAAGACGTCATCAGCCATTTACCACAACACATTCTATCAGAAACAAGCGCCAAATTCAAATTATTATTGAAAATACAGCCACTATGTCAATTCGGGCGGTGTACCCTCTCAGGCACATTTCCCCGAATTAGTATAGTTTGTACCATCTGAAATAAACATGATACTTCCAAAGTAAATGCCAAACTGTTTTATAGAATCCCCAAAACTATTATTATTATATCGGCGTTCTTCAGGAAAAATTCAGCTACTTGATACAAGAATCCCTACGTTACTATTCTGCATGAAAACATAAGCTGCATGTCGAAGCTAGGGAATGAGCCCCAGGCTGTAGTAAATGTTTTGAAATTAGGTAGTAGGCTGCTTACCATTACCTTTCCTTCTAAAAAGTTCTAAAAATCCCCTTACTTCAGTCCCCTCATACACTCTAGTTAGCCGGCGACAATAAATGTAGCGTGTTTAAGAACATTTTTATTTGAATGTTTGTAAGCTTATATTTTTGGTTGAGGATGATGATTTCCTAAACTTTTATTCAAATTCAAACATAGAGTGCTTCTTTTTTAAATAGTATTGGATTTTTTAAAGATTTGTGCGAGAATATACTTTCAAGGTATTGGAAGTTGAAAATTGATTTTTTTCATATCGAAATTGCCCTTTTAAAATGTGTACAAAACGTATTTCGATCAATGAACAACATTTTGGAAATTTGATTATTTTATTAAATAGTAAATTGTTAACTACATTTTAATATTACTAGTAATTGATGGTTATCTGGTAATGTATTACTACAGTTGTGACGCCTTCTGATAATCTCTAACTAAGTAAGTAAATAATTGTTAATGATAGCCTCCCGGAACCTCAATCGAAGATGGGCGATTCTCTGCTTATCTCGAATAAATATTTTAATTAACTTTATGTTAATTACCTGGAAAGGAGGGCGGCAACGGCTAATAAGAAAATACACTACCATTAACGCAGATGTCGATTGGTTAGCCGTACCCACAGTGTATTACTTACTTAATGCGTTACTACAGAAACGATGATAGGTAATAATAAATAACAAACACAATTGCAGCAACAATATTTAATATCGGCAAAATAAATGTTTACTATGTATATATATCCCAGCTTTCAACAATAATACATAAAATTATAATAGTAACCTGTATCGGTACACAACTAACAGTGCAATCACTTAATACAGCCCGAAAATACCTGACTGAACTACAGTAAAAAGACTGCGTTTCAACACCCAAACCAGCGCCCTCAACCGCGTCCTACACTCTATTCGCGAAAGGCCTTTCGAGGAATACAGCGTAGATCAGAGAATCAAAAAAAAATCGCTGTGAAACCCGAACAAAACGCAATATTACCGCTCCTGTTGACTCACGCTGTATATACAGTGAAATTTCCTTGTATGTACGCTAATACTTGTACAAATTAACAATCTAAAGAATTATGACTGTAAAGTAGTTGTAACACCCTGTACAATTACAACGTAGTTCTTATCTATCCCAAAATATAAATAAGTTCATACAAACACAAGATTATTTACAATGACTCCGAAATTGTCAGAATTAAACATAAATTTGCACTTCCCTTGCTTTAATCTGGTCTGGAAATTCCTGAAGCAGCTCCGAGTCCGCACGTGTTCTCGCTGCAACGGCAGGAATGACTTCGAATTCTAATTTCTCGCAGACAGCAGATTTTTTCCATAGAAGGCACCAATTCTTCAGACGAATTTCACCGTTCCCAAGTTGTCTAATTTCGAATACAAAGAAAAGTTAAGCCAGCTATATTTAAAAGACAAAGGAAACTTACCAATCGGAACTAGGATTGACACGACAAAAATCATGAAAGGAACGAAACGTTGATTATAGTGACAATAACTGTCGGTAACGTAATCACACCATCAACTAATGATCATGTTACAAATTATGATATTCCCAGAAAATCGAGATGAACTCTAAGCTACACACTTTAACGGGAAATCAAATTCAACGACACGTTCGTTTTCTGTCAGATGCCGAGAATAAATCCCGGAAATCCTGTCTTCTCCTGAAAATTGATCATGCGTAGTAAGTCAAAATGTTATCCAGTAGACACTCCGAAGACTAGTGAGAAATGGGTTGCGGACAACCTAGGCGAAAATACCGTTACAAAGTATCATTCGAACCTAATTATGTATAAATAATTTACTAATTCAGGAATGGGTGTAATTTAATTTTCAATTTTTCAAAATTAATTGGGTAGTAGATAATTCAACTGCAATTTCAATGTATACCTGTAATATGTAATACGTAATCCGTAATTGTGAAATAAAATTGTAATTCATAAACGACTCGTAACTATATTGAAAAGTTATTGAAAGTTATTTAACAGTACATATTTTTAACAAAAACTACTTTTCTATTAAATGAAGTACATCCTTACATTTAGACAATTTCTTTTTAAAATGATGTTCAATTTTTCAGTATTTCTTATTTTATAATATAAATAACAATAATAAATTTACGAGGAATGATTGCAATTTAATTTATAACTAACTACGAATTAAAGCAATAACAACAGATAATGTCATTAGTATTCACAAGAACCTGCCTACATATTTTACTTTTAAAAACTAGTTAAATATTATATTTTCAATTATAATTACTTGTAATATTTGGAAGCATCAACTGAAGATATCACATTAAATAAGTTCCTTTATTTAACTTTTTCAAGTGTTAACATTTAAACACAGGGAAATGTTTCCATACACAAGTTTTTTAGACTCTTGCGTTATTGTAAGAAATTCCGGTTACGTGTAAATTTCTGTATTTCAAGAACATAAATATAAATATAAATAAACATGTGTAAGAAGGTGCAAAGTGTTGTAATAAAACAGTTGACGTCATTTCTGAATTCGTAAACTGAAAGCTTTTTATTTTCCAATGAAGATTTGCCATTTGCAATGTTATTAAATTTGAATTTCAGATCTTCCACAATCCTATCGCCCTAAGATGTGTTTATAAATGTAATCCTATTTTTATCTCTCCTATTTACACTGTAGTTTACTAAAAGAAAAATAAAATTGCATGTTTTTTTTTACAGTTTACACAATTAACCTAATTCTTTCACTAGTCGTGCAGATAGTCTACTCAAATCACCTACGCCACTGACTGGCCTCATAAGGAATATCGTTTCCCGAAGCCAACTTTTTAATCAATGTCAGTTTAACCCCAAGTGTGTGCGTACTTCTTCCGTGTGCGAATACCTTCCGCGAGACATATGATCCCTCCGAGTTGGAGTTTTCCGTTCATGAGGCGGATATTTCAGTGGCACCGGGGTAAAAGTATAGATTTTCGGATAAGTTGCGGATAAAGGTGGTGTAAATAATGCAGGGCACGTACGGGAACCCCGAGTGTCGACTCAGAAATAGCGCCAAATAGGGAGAGCCGATCTTGGAGTCCGTTGTTGTCTGTCACCCCGCCGATTCCTCGAAGCCGAACCTTGCCAAATTTAGACTCGTTTCAGATATCTATCATTAAAACCGAGAAAAAAATTGAACTTTTTTCGGAAATTTATGAGCCCGAAGCGCTACTTATTTACGTCACGTTGCTGGGGACGGAACAGGGTTGTTAAAGTAATATTTCAAATCAAGACTCTAGGTCTAATAAGCACCGGTAGTTAGGGAGGAGAGAGCTAGAGCAAGAGACTCGGCTACGGTGAACAATTGTTGCTAGTTTGGCAATCTAAATAATAGTAATATGTACTGGAGAAAGAAGACAGAATCGCAAACCTCTACTTTTTATTATTACTGAAACCGATTTTAACTACGTTACTATGCAGATCATGAAATATATGTACCTACTTTCAGTACGATTAAGTGTCAAAATACAAATGGGAAGAAATAAAAATCAAAATATTAAATTAATAAAAGTGTTATATGGTACTTAATTATACATACCGGGTGCGACGTAACACCCAAGTCACTATTTACGTTATTTGTGAAACTTCGGAAATCGCCACAAGATGGTGGGTAAAAGATCAACCATTAATACTTTAGAGTTTAGACGGATAATCTCCTAATTTTCTTTTCATTAATTAATTATACGGTTACAAAGCAAAAATGTCAAGGTAAACTTAATTAAATATTCAAGTACACGAGTTTGGAGCATTGTGGAGTGCTTTAGTAGATGATGAGCTAGCCACACGACAAGTGTGAAGTGCATTGTAATTCGTTTTCTCCAAGAAAAAAACGAAAACGGTGCCGGACTTGACTGTCAAATATGCGAAGTTTGTGGTTGAGGTATCATGAGGCAAGGAAAGATCAAACACTACTGTAGGTATTTTAGAGATGGCCGAACAAACGTGCACTATGAGGAACGCACGACTCTCTTGTGATAAAAGTGAACAGAAAAATCCGTTAAGATTGGCGTTGCGCGATTTTGGAAATGGACTGAAATGTTCCTCAAATCTAAGCTCAGTACTGTCTGAAATTGTCATGAACGGTGTACAATACCACAAATATTTTGCGAGGTGGGTACCAAAGATATTGATGGATGTTTACCCCTGCACTGACCTTTATGTATCGCTCAGGAACTGATGGCGATGAGTACCTAACTCACATTAAGACGGGCGAGACATGGATTTCGTATACAAACGCTGAAACCAAGTAACAATAAATACAGGCGAAGCATGCTAGATCCCCCAAAACCAAAAAGTTCAAGCATACGTTAGAAAACTGAAAGTTTACGGTTACTGGTTTTTGTTACAAAAAAGGTATAACGTTGATTGATTTCATGGAACGTGGTACAACAATCGATGCAGACGTGTACGGCGCGACCTTCAGTCTTAGTGGACCTTATCAGCAGACTTTCCACCCAAGCGTATTTTGTCTAAATTAAAATTACAGCCAAATTAGTTTCGAAGTCTGCAAAAAGTTTAGACAAAGAACTCTCAGCTTGACCGGAATACTACTACAGTGGAATTACTAATTCCTAGAGTTTTGATTTCCACAATCAAGGAACCCCTCCTGTGCCGTGATGTTTCAAATCGGAGATCTATTTTCCAAATCGCGAACGATTTATTACAATAATAACACACGTTGCACGTATATGTCCGATCGACTTCAATACTCAATCCACCTCGTTCCTCGACTTCGTAGAAAATTTTTGTCTCCTCCTCAATTTTTCGAAACTCCGCTAATATGCGCATAAATCTACCTTGTCTTCCGAAATGTAAAATGCAAAATGAGTTGCTTCCAACCAGGCGCGGAATTCGTTACAGTATACAAAAACTGATACCACGAAATGTTAAGTGTTTAAATTCAAATGGTAGAATATAGAGAAATAGTTTAGAAGTGTGATCAAGGTTTTGGCATAATAATTTTTTTTAAATTTTTAGTATTTGTTTCGTGGCCAATCAGTCTTTTAATTTCCGAATAAGCTTCGTAGAGTGGGACGAAGTAATTAATCGCTTCGTATAGACTGCACCTCGGGGAAAGCGTTTGATCTAAGTGGCGCTAAAAACCCAAATAGGAACATAATGCTACGTACACACGAAGATACTTTAGTGTCTAGATAAAGTCTATAGATCGAGTGTCGTCGTATGTACACCATCTAGAGCTGTGTCGCTAGATCGGACATTTGATATCTAGACATCGCTGTCGCAAGTTGGTAGACCGCTGTGGGAACACTTGTTTTTCGGCGTGT
>JABXWE010105569.1:0-16243 GCA_014611495.1 Limonius californicus | reverse complement strand
AGATATGCCACTGGTCGCTCTATAAATGTATAACTAGTTACTTCTTTTTTTTTTAAGTAATAATGCACGTGTTAGTTTGTTCTAATGAACAAACATCATATGTCAGTTATAAAATCTATTCCATACTAAGTATTCTATTACTACATACTGTTCTTATTTCCTTAAAAACACTTCATTCGTAAGAACAAAACAGCAGAAATAGAAGTTGAATGGAGGAAGCCCAGCAATGGGATGTTACAAGCTAATTATAAAAAATATCTACACCAATCTAAAATTTTAATATATCTTCATCCTATGAGTACAATCTGAATTACTTAGTCCTTTCATAGAATTAATTAATGAACGTAAAATAGAACGCCGATAAAGTGGATGGTTGGTCTTTGTTAATGACCTGTCACTGAAAAGGGCAAAATATACTCAACTGAATCTTGATAAGGAAACGTTGTTGTTTTGGGCTTCCCCAATATTAGCATAGGTCTATTTGGAAATAATTAAATGCGTTCATCCCTTAGAATCACATAAATTTTATTTCGCAGCTCCTATGAAACATGTGGACAAACCTGCTACTTTTAAACAGCACAAAAAGGTAGTCGCTTTATATTATATTTGAGCATATAGGTTGCATTCATGAACAGAAACCTCCAAAGGTTTTGAAATTGTATTTGCAGGCATTTCGGATAATTTTATTCTAAATGAGTATATCACATATGTGTTCTTGATAATGATCATTATACCGGGTGCTGACTTTTAGGGAAAATACGTGCGTTTGTGGAATTGATCAATTTCCTCTTCATCAACTTGAAAAACGCTTCGCAAACAAGGTGTACGCAGAAGGGACGTTAATTTTACAGAGATTACATCTACTTTTAATTTTTGCATATCATATTAAACGATAAATTTAAAAAACTATGAAATATTTTGTAGAGATGGTGTAGTAATACCACAAATTCCGATGTGCGAATGCTGCGGCCACGGATATGCTTTGTAAAGCGAACTTCGGGAGTTCGAATCCGCTCTTCCGCTGTATTTTTTTTTAATTTTTTTGTTTATGTAAAATGTGTTGTATCTATGATTCAAACTGTGTTATTATTCTCTAAAAACACATCACACAAAAATACATGCATTTTTGGGTTTCATAAGAAACTAAATAATAAAACAGTATTATTTAATTGTTAGATTTACTGTTGCACACTTAATAATAACAATTAAATCGTTTAACGCTGATTATTAGCGCAAATAAAAATTTAAATTAAATCAAATGTCCCAATTAATTTCTATCTGCATTCAAAGAGTAGCCTAAACGATTATAAAATTACCTCTGCACTTGAGCAAGCGTTCTTGGCGTAATTTATCTATAACAATCAATAATGTTGTGCATTTATAGAATACTAACATAATTGGATTTACAAATATAAAACATTTTTCATAAAAAAATAATTTAAAAAAAATAAAGCAGGAGGGAGGATTCGAACTCCCGAAGATCGCATTACAAATCTTATCCTTTACCACTACGTCACGCTGATAGCAATCGCGCATGGGATTTGGTGATATTACAATATTATAAGTATACACCTTTTTCAAGTTTTTCAAATTTATCACTTACTTTAGTATTATAAAAAAATATGGATGTAATCTATGAAAAATTAATGTCCCTTCTGCGTACACCTTGAATGCGATTTTCAATTTGGAGAGCAGGAAATTGATGAATTCCACAAACGCATGTATCTTCCCTATCAGTATTCAAAGTCTGCACACAGTTTACAGCGTTGTGCAGCTCACCAGCCAAGGCTTACGAGGATATAGAAAATAATTTACATAAAAAACGCTTAAAAATTAATTTTTCAGGAACGTCCGTTGTAAAAATAAATTAAGAAGTGAAAAACTGACTGGTAAAGGTTAGGAAATGTAATTAAATTATTTAAGGATCAAGACGAATTAGAAATTAAAGCGTTATTTATTTAAAAAATGGATACTGAATCAGTAGTCGCTTTAATAGGAAGTCTTAATATGGAAAATACAAAATGTTTGCAAAACTTAAACTTACATAAAACAATGTAGACAAACAGCAATTTGTAATAATTTCTTATAGGTATATCTATTATTAACTGCTTTAATTTACATTATTTACAACATCTGTGCTGCTAACAAGCACCTAGAACAAGTAACTGTTCTGTAATATTGCTTCATTTACAATTTTAAATGGATTGGGTACTTATGTATATCTTAACAGTAATTTTAAGAAATCAAATTCAGCAAGGAAATTGTATTAGTAAATTGAGGTTTATCGCTGCAATGCTCGAGGCTCTGACAGATACCTTAACACCATGCTCTTCATTTCAAATTTGGTGTATAAACCTACTAATTAATAGGATAACACATTTTTATAATATTATACAAAAGAAATGTCAATTCTTTATTTTTTAAGAATATGAGAGAACCACCTTTTTCATACTCAGTACCTACAGATACTTTAATGTAATAGTCTTCAACCAGTGGCGGCTTGTACTAAAGAGCACAAGGGCTCGTGCCCACCCAACCACCAAGATAAACACAGAAAGGAATTCGCATGTAATTCAGTGCATTATTTTAATTTCATTATTTTAACGATGGTATCAAATTTTCTTTCCGCACCACAAGCGCGGCTAACAGCCTCAAAACTATTTTCCGGGGAACGCTCTGATTTGTACCTATATAGAGGTGATTCGGTTGCCTATCGGTTATCTTCGCTATACGCGATATACCAGGCGAATTGGGCACCGAGCGAAGTGTTCCCCATTTGCAGTCAACGTTTGAATTTCGACTTAGGAGCGCTGTTTTCGCGCAATCGCGCGTTTGAATTCAAAGACGAAAGCGACGTTTTTTCAATGGTGGAAGTTAATTGTGTGCAAAAAGATCGACTGAACGCATTGACGGTCTATCAATAGAAAAGAAGTTCGTCCAGTCTATCCCGGATTTTGACAACAAAGTCATAGACGTCTTTTCCAGCATGAAAAATAGGAGAATGGATTTTATGTACAAAAAATAGATAAGTTTTTTCTTGTGCCCACCCTCTTTCTTAACTCACGAGCCGCCACTGTCTTCAACATCAATAAATAATTAATTTATGAAATATTGAAGTGCTGCACATTTAAATAGATTGACAATCAGTTTTAATTTGGTTCAAAATGAGATTATGGATATAACTTTATTGATTTTGCAGATCATAATTCCTCTTTGTAACAAGCAGACTTTTCCGTGACAGTGTTCAGTCGTCCATAAATTACATAAAATACAAAACATTAGGTATACATTTAAGGTTGATAAACAAATGCAAAACTTTATAATCTTACATACATTCCTAAACAAATTTTCTCTAGGGTAACAAATTTTTTATTTCACCAACAATCATCACTGCTGATATTAGCTCAACACAAAATAACCAAAATTGAAGTAAAATTATATGTTTATCTTCTTATTTAACATACAACAGGCTCGAAACACAATACAAAGCAATGAGAATCATCGAAAATAAATGCAGTTGCACACAGTCTATATAATTTCTTTTAAATATCATATCATATCATATAAATGGTCACTTTAGGTATCTCATATTTCATGCCCAGACAAGGATCTACCTTGAAATACAAAATACTGTATCATTAAATAAGAGCATCAAGCAAATAACAATAAAAAAAAAACTACTCCAAAGTTATTTTGCTTTGTGAATACTCTACATTTTTTTAAAGAATACTACCAGTATTTTTGCAAATACTTTAATACAGTTATGCAATTTCACAAAAGCGTTTCCATGGTAGATACAAACTTTTGCAAATTAAAAATATAATTGTTTTCCGACATTTATTTGATTAAACGATAAACGGTTTGTACCGTCTATGTTTAATTGTATTTAATGTAGAGGGTGTCCTGACAGTAAAAGTGCGCAGCTTCCAGAGATCAAATGGGATCGATTAAACCAAACATACCTTAGTACAGAAGTGCTTCCCAAAGAAGTTATGGCGCCTTAAAGAAAAAAATATTTTTAACATTGGGTATATTTCAGAAACAATACGGCGGAGCAAGCTGAAAATGGATAACATCCACTTCATGGGAAGCCGAACATTCTCTACATATAAGTATTACCATAGGCTAATAAATATAGTATTTATTAGCCTATGGTATTACTGTATATTGAAGAGGGCGCTGACTGCAGATCTTTTTCGTATCTCTTTTATCAAAACTTTTTTGTTAATTAACGTTTTTGTTGTTATGGGTAAAGCTTATAATACGGAAGTTATTTTTCCATAAAAAGGTGTACTTGTTTCATGTTCATAAAATGTACAGTTTTCAAGAACAACGCACCTAAGCGTTCCAGTGTACTAACTTAATGCGTTTGTTACATATTTTCAAGTTGCTATCCGTCAGTTTAACAATATTAAACCAGTGTGTTGTTGTTTTAAAAATCTCCGGTTTCCCCTGATGTGGATGTGTACCAATTTTCAGTTTAATCCGCCATTTTGTTTCTGAAATACCCTGTATTTCAAATTCAAGTTGAAGTCTGCACTATTGCCAACTTTGTTACTACTAAAGATATATACGATGTTGGTTAAATCACCAAAGAAATAGCGTTTTTTCTTCCGATTACAATAGTAGAATTTTAAAAACAATTGAACTTCGCGTTTTCGAGATATTAAAAAAACAACATTTTTTTAAATGGAATACCCTGTATATTTTTGCACATTTCAAACGATAATTTAATTTTAAACAAAATTTATTAATACATAAATACCCTAAGCTTACAAATAAACGAACTACAAGCATTTAAATCTACCAGTTCAAGTTGAAATGAATATCATGTAGCCAATGAATGGCCGATTATTGGAAAATAAAAGAAACGCATTTTTTTATCATCTATCATCTCCAACATTATGGCCACTACGTTCGCCAGACCTTACACCTCTGGATTTTTATTTCTGGGGATTTTTAAAAAATGAAATTTATAAAAATCGCTATGCAAATACGAAGGATCTTCAAGAAAGCATCAGCAATATCATAAACAACATCAACGGACGAACCATCTCAAAGGCTGTTAGAATGGTGTACAAACGTGCTCAAAAATGCATAGAACAGACGGAAATGTTTTCGAGCACATGATCTAAGCTTTTTGTTTATTTTTACTCTTTTAGTTTAATACTAGCTTTCCCTTTACGTCCTTATAGTTGTTTTAAGTGTATTAATTATTAATTAAGCAAAGTGTATTAGTTTTTCGGTAACTAGCCAATGTCTACATGATTTTCATTTAAATGCTTGTAGTTCGTTTATTTGTAAGTTTAGGGTATTTATGTATTAATTAATTTTGTTTAAAATTAATTTAAAATGTGCAAAAATATACAGGGTATTCCATTTAAAAAAATGTTTTTTTTAATATCTCGAAAACGCGAAATTCAATTGTTTTTATAATTCTACCATCGTAATCGGAAGAAAAAACGCTACTACTTTGGTAATTTAACCAACATCGTATCTTTAGTAGTAACAAAGTTGGCAATAGTGCCCACTTCAATTTGAACACCCTGTATACCAAATAGTTTTAAATAACTTCTCTACTTATGCCTGTATGACATGGCACAGAATTTTGTAGATTCATGTTCTAATAAAACGTACAGAATTTTGCACAAAGTCGGCGTCCCAATTTTTAGTGTTTATTAACAATCACAGAGGGCAGAGAAGAATATGTTTACCCCGCCTGCACTTCACGCACTTTCTCTTATCTCGCTCGCGTTCTTTATTGCTGCCATTTCTTTGCTTTGTCGTACGTTCATGTAAAATAAATAAATAAAAGCGTTACGAACTTATGCATTAACCTAATATTATAAAATCTTGTTAGAATTCTACTTTATCGACAGCACATGACGATTTTGACAGTTTTCTCATTGATGTCAACGTAATTTGCGCATGCTCAGTCAAAATAGCCACGTGACTGTCGATAAAGTAGAATTCTAAGATTTTATAATATTAGGTTAATGCATAAGTTCTTAGCGCTTTTATTCATTACTTTTACATAAACGCATCACAAAGCAAACAAACTGCAGCAATAAAACCCACGAGTGAGATAAGAAAAAGTGCATGGAGTGTCGGCAGGCGCGGTAAACATATTCTTCTCTGCCCTCTGTGTGATATTGTGATTGTTAACAAAATTATGTTCAGTGTCATACAGGCCTTAAGGAAACACTTTTTTTTATTAAGGTATGTTTGGTTTAACAGGTCCCACTTGACCACGAGAATCTGTAGTACAGCTGTGTCCCTTTACTTTCGGTCGTTTAATGGTTAGCGCATTTGCCTCTAGATCTGAGGGACGGGGGATCTAACCTAGTCAAGGTCGGCGAGATTTTTCTAGCGGGGAAAAATCTGAAAATGCGCTTTCTGTCGGATAAGACACTGCGATGTGTGACACGTTAAAAATCATTACTGGAGTTGGAACTACCCCAGATAGGCAAAATTCTTAGTTAGGGCATACAATGGGCCAAATGTGGCTTAAGTGCATAAAGATGCTTGGAAAACCGCTAGATCTCGCTCTTTCAAATCAATCAATCAAAAAGTCCCTTTACTTTCAGGATACCCTGTATACAGAATGTGATTATGCAACACAAGAATTTATTTATGTTCAAGAAAAGAATTAATCTAAATATATATCCGAATGGGAAATATTTCTAATGGAAATCGAAGATAAAAAGCTGATTGGTTATTTCATCAGATTTCATTTTATCACCATTTTCAAGTTTTTTCCCACATTTATAATTATAAACGATTTCGAATAAAAAGTTTCCGAAAGAGTAAGACTTGGAAAAGCTTCTATAGGCACTCTTGTCTTAAGTCAGATATCAACTAAATGATTGAAGAGATAATTCTCGAGTTAACAATGGTTGTCTTACAAGAACGCATATACAGCCTCAAATTACACCTACGGGTATGCAATTCAGTCAATCTACTTTTCTATATTTACAATGAATTATCTCGAACACCAGCGGTTTAGAACTAGTTTCATTATTATAAACAGAAAAAAGTACACCATACTCATTTTCCGTGAAACCACCCTGTAAACTGATTTACCGACATGTTATGTATAATACATTAAAAATTTATGATACATTATTTTCAGATAACATTTCCATACAACTGTCTTTATTTTTATTGCAATAGTAAAGGTATGATTAATAATTACAAAATTATTAACTAAAAACCAAAATACAATACAATAAAACTGAATTGCCCAACTTGCACACTTTTATTATTTTACGGTTCTGTGGTTTATACACATGGGCACAAGTTAACGTCCAACAAACTTAAAATATTTTCATGAAATGTGTTACAGAAAAAATGAACATGAATAAAATAAACAATAAACTGCACTTAATTACTCGCACAAATTAAAAATTTGCAATACAAAAGTGTTGCTAACAAACTACTATTTTCCTAGACTACAATAAAAAAGAAGCAAACGAAAATCTTATAATGTCAGATGAATTTCAAATAACAATAATTCTCAGGGTCGCAACAACGATTGTGTGGCCATCTGCAGCATTCGCATATTCCTCATACATTTATGGGTAGGGTTTGTAGATATAAAATTATTTAATTGCTGTAAAAGTTCTTTCAAGACCACGGGCATATGTTCCCTAGTAAGTGAATTTGTTGGTTCTAAATTTAATACTGCTTCTTCGAGATATCTGTAAAAGAGTCACATTAATAGTACCACTTAATTTTTCATATACAGGATGTCTATAAGTGCAGGGTTCATTATTTTCTGCTCTATTGTATAAAATAGTTGTAGGGGATTTTATTTAGCATGATCTAAAATTATTTTCATATTTACAGGGTGCTCAGGCAACCTAAATTTATGCTATTGTAGCATGCAGAGTATTATTAATTCTTATCGACATAATAATTAAATAATATAGAATTACAGGTATCACGCTATATCATTTCTGTATAATTCAAGTGTTCGTATAACATTATAATCAATTCGGTTTCTAATTTAGTGAAAAAGTTTATTGAAATTATTTATTCTCCTAAATAGTGTAGTTTCTCGTATTTTTTTAACGAAACACCCTATATATTATTTCATAATTTAAAATTCCATAAAATTAGCTTTCTTTTAATACAGATTTCGCATATCTAAAGTTCATATTTAATATGGTATTAAACTCTATTTGTTGAGCATTGAGCTAGAACGTCAACAAACGCACGTGTTTGACTCACCCGAGCGCGCGCTGTTATTGGTCTACTGCCTCATTACTTAAGGAGTAATTGAAGCTCAAAACCTTTACTTTGCACTCGTAATTACCGGGTTAAGTTTGTGTGCTTATCGGTTTTTGGAGTGTTTGTACAGTGCCTGGTGCTTATTTTCCTAAAATGGAGCCAGTTGTTCCAGAAACGTGTAATCGTAGCGGGCGTCCTACTACAAAAGAATTCTGACTGTGCGAACGTTAATTTAGAAACGCAAGGAATATTACGTAAATACACATCCGGTAAATCAACCCACCTGTCAAGCGTGTGTTTCCGTTCTAGCTCAATGCTCAACAAATAGAGTTTAGAGAGTTTATTAGTAACGTATACATTTTTCTTGTCTGACAATTTCCCCATCTTGATTGCAATCGTGCAATCTTAATGCTAAAAAACTTCTCTGGAATTTCTGACGTTCGGATTCAACGTGAAACTGTAAGTCCCCATGTTGCCAACTGAACTCTTTTCAACAAGTCATCACACCACTTTTTAAAATTAAAATAAATGCCTACCACTCTCTATAGTCTTTTTGCTCTCGAGAGAGCCTGCTGCCTTCTCTTCTATGCTTGTAAAGTAAAGTATATAAGCCTGCTGCTAAGTTTTCCATTTTTCCTTACAAGCAACAATGCCGTTTTCGAGATACAAATACAATTGAATTCCCATATAGTGAAGCCCCGTTTAATGATTTCTTGTACACAATGATATTTTTGCAAGGATCTTAACTTTTAGACTTAATTACATGTAAAAATACCACTAAATAACGATGTAAAACCTACATATTGTGATATTTTTCTTTCAAACTTACAGATAACATTTTGAGAGGAATATGAAATACTATCTCCAATTTGTGTTTTCCAAGAAACTTTTATGTTCTTAGTCAAAAATTATAAAATGTTCACAAATTTTATAGAAGTTATCCCCTATACATACAATGGTACAGGAGTAGTAAGCTTCGCAGCAACACAGAAACTAAGAGTGATGAGTATCTACTTCCAGATGAAAGACATATACAAAGGGACGTGGACAACACCTAATGGAAAAACGACAAACCAGATAGATCACGTCCTAGTCCATGAAATGCACTCCAATATAAATAATTAGCGTAAGAAGTCACAGAGGAGCAGACACAGACTCAGACCACTACTTGGTAAGAGTAAAATTGAAAACCAAATTCCAAAAAATCAAAGATAAAGCCCAAAGAAGAAAAATACCATGTAAATGGACTTGCAGCATCTATATACCCACCAACAAACAGCATTTCAGGTTAAAACAAAAGAAAAGGGCAAGGCAATGAAGGAGACGATGGAAATAGAAGAAAAATGGACCCTAATAAAAAAAACGTAATAATACACGCCACAAATGAAAACTTGGCGCAGCAGAAGGCACAGGAAAAGAAGAAAGGCTGGTTTAAGGATAGGTGTAAGGAGGAATTAGAAAAAATGAGAAAAGCCAGAATGAAGATGAAAGTAACTCATGATACTGGCATGAAAAGACATATAAGACTCTCTCTCTCTGTCAGTACAACAAGACTCATAAAAAAGTAAAGAAGGGGAGCTAATAGGGAAACTAAAAACGATGGAAAGAATATTTTCAAGGGTATTAAATAACGAAGGAACCCAAGCAGAAGAGCAGGCTACAGAGGAAGAGCATGCAATCGAAATCCGGCAAGTACCCGTTAGGATACCAACCAGGGAGGAAGTGGAACAGCAAGTCATAAATCAAAAGAACAAAAAATCCCCTGGCGAAAACGTTATCCACCCAGAGTTCTTAAAGAATGGAGGTAGAGAACTGCAAAATAAAATATACGAACTAATAGCCGTGCATGAGAAACTGAGAAAATACCAGAAGAATGGCGAAGCGTGATGCTAGTACCAATCCATAAAAAAAGGAGCTAAAACAGATTGCTGCAACCTCAGATGTATAGCACTATTAGATATGACGTACCAGCTCCATATAGCTATCAACACAATTTGCAAATGGTTTAAACAATGGAATCTCAAAATTAATAACGGTAAATGTGTAGCGAAAATCTTCAAGCTAGGAAAAATTAACAACCCTCCCTTGATGATGGTAAATAGAACTCCCATACAATGCAATCAAAAGAAGAAGCCGCAAAATATCTCGGAGTTCACCTTGACACCCGATTATCCTGGAATTAGCATATTCTCCAGAAATTAAACCTAGGATATGCCCGGCTAAAGCAGTTGTATCCCATCATCAATAAAAAATCAAACCTCAAAACGGACTGTACCCTAAGTCTTACAAATCCTTAATTCGACCCATGGTATGAGGGAAGCCGGCCTCGGTGGTCTAGTGGTTAGTGCGTTTGCCTTTGGATCCGAGGGAAGCGGGATCGAACCTGGCTGAGGTCGGCGAGATTTTTCTAGCGGGGAAAAATCTGAAAATGCGCCTTCTGTCGGATAAGAAGTAAAACCGTAGGTTCCGTACCACTACGATGTGTGGCACGTTAAAAATCACTACTGGAGTTGGAATTACCCCAGATAGGCAAAATTCTTAGTTAGGGTGTACAATGGGCCAATGATGGCTGCAGTGCTTAGAGATGCTTGGAAAACCGCGTCCTAGATCTCGTTCTTTCAAATCATTCAAATCAATCAATGGTATGGGGGAACTCGTCCAAGCCAAACCTTCATAAAATCCAAGTACTCCAGAACAAAGTACTTAGGATAGCGCTTGATGCACCCTGGTTTATTTCAAACAACCAATTTCACCGAGAGTTGAAAATGGACACAATCGAAGAATACATAAAAAAAGTAACCATCAGCTTCCATGCCAAAGCTGCGAAAGTGCCGATCTATATAAACTAGGACGTAAACATATTCATACGAGGCTAAAATGACAACTACCGCAGCAGTGCAAGTGAAAATGATTAAAACGTTTTAATAGTATTTTTTAAAACCAAGCCAATTCTTTCTCAACCCAGCAAAATTCTAAGAGGCGACGATGTACAGGTTGTCATATGAGAAGTTTCAGTTGAGTGCAGTTGCGTAGTGGCATATTTCTGTTATCTGCAGCGGAGCTCATTTACTTACTAAACGTTGACCACTACAGATAGGGTACACTCTGAGAAAAAGTATGCGTTACTTGTGTTAGCAAATGGATGCGAGCCCATTGGTTTACTAACATGAGTGTACCGAATACTGTCTTGCGTCCTGTTCTGCACATCTCAAGTGAAACTTCTCATTTGACAACCCTGTACCCTCCACGATACATAATTACTTCTACATGACATTTCTTAAGTATTTATAATTTCTTTCCATTCCCTTCTATTTGTCGCTCGTAACCTCCAGTTTGTAACCCCAATAGCATTTAGGTCCTCTTGTGCCTGTTCCAACCATCTCTTTTGTGGTCTTCCCTTTATTCTTTTACCTATTGGCTTTCTGTACAAGACCATCTTGGGCATTCTCTCCCCTTGTAGTCTTTCCACTTGTCCTAGCCACCTAATTCTTTGTGATTTACCATATACCAATATCCTAGGTTCCTTATATTAATTCTTGTATTTCCTTATTTGTCTTTCTTTTCCAAACTTCTTCTGTTCTCGTCCCACCATAAATGGATCTCAAAACCTTCCTCTCCCATCTGTCCAATAGGTCTCTTTCCGATTGTTTCAAGACCCAGGTCTCGCATGCATACAGAACTGTCCTGTATATCCTTGTTTTAGTATTTCTGGACACCAGTATGGATTTCAGTAGTAGCCTCAGGGCAGCATATTTTTGATTACATTTTAGAATTCTTGATCCTCTCTTCCGTTTTCGTCAATTTGCACCCCTAGATAAACAAACGTATTTACTCTTTCAAAATTGTACTTTTCTCCTTCGCTAGTCAATATTTTTAGCTCGCTTTTTATTGTCCTGTCCTGGTTTCCCATTACCATATATTTAAATTTTTCCTCATTTACGAGGGTTGTTCGTAAAATAAGATCTCCAAGGCGCTAGAGTCGCGAGGAACACTTTAACGCTAGATCTGGTAACACTGGCGTGTAGCTTGATTCCCCGCCTACAAATACCCACCACTCCGAGCTGTCTGCGACGCTTAATCTTTGTTTAGTAGCCGACCGCGATGGAGTTTCCACTCGCCGCTACCGCCAGGTGTGAGTTACGTTCTGTGATTCGTTTTTTGTGTGCTAAGGACACTACGCCCATAGAAATTTATCGACAGTTATGTGAAGTGTATGGACATCAAAAACGTGCGAAAATGGCGCAGGGAGTTTAAAAACGGACGTACAGACGTCCATGATGAACAGCGTGCCGGACGGCCATCAGTTTCGGACGAAATGATTGCAAAAGTGGAGAGGGTAATGCTTGAAGATCGAGGGGTGACGATTGGTGAGCTGTGCAAATTGATCCCTGATGTCAGTAAGACTACTATTGACAAGATTTTGGTAGAACATTTGCGTTATCACAAGGTGTGTGCAAGGTGGGTCCCCAGAAAGCTCTCCGAAGATCACCAACGGCAACGGGTTGAAGCGGCCCGCGAAGCTACGCAGAAAAGGGCGAGGAATTCTTGGATTCAATTGTCACTGGCGACGAAACCTGGGTACATTACACGACACCGGAGACAAAAGAACAGTTCAGTGGCGGCATTCAGGATCGCCGAAGCCGCGAAAGTTTAAACAAATATTGTCTGCCAACAAAGTGATGGCGACTGTGTTTTGGGATAGGAAGGGGATATTGTTGTGCGAGTTCATGCCTACCGGGACAACAAGAAACGCTGACCGCTACTGTCAAACTTTGAACTACCTTCGCCGTGTAATTCAAAACAAAAGAAGGGGCATGCTGACGAAGAGAGTGCGTTTTCATCAGGACAACGCTCGTCCGCACACCGCCCGTGCAACAACCGACCTCATCAGCCAATTTGGATGGGAGAACGTCACACACCCCCCCTACAGCCCGGACCGAGCACCAAGCGATTATCATCTCTTTCCTGCGTTGAAGTCACACCTGGGATGAATTTCAGGACCAACGAGGAGTTGAAAGAAGAGATCGTACGCTACCTGCGCGCCACGGCGGGAGAGTTCTATGACACGGGTATATGAAAAATGCTACACTGCATGCAAAAATCCATCAATCGCAACGAGGATTATGTAGAAAAATAGTACAACGTCCAGGCTTTCCAACAATGTGTAACTCATTGCAAATAAACGTGTTCTTCTTTATGAAAAAAAGAGACCTGGACAACCCTCGTATTTTAAGACCTGCTTCTTTTGCTGTTACCTCCAATTTCTTGAAAATTTTTTTTAATTCTTCTTCTGATTTTGCTATTAAAAGCACGTCATCCGCGAAAGCCATACATTGATGATCATTGTTGAATATCGTTCCTTCCCTTTTAAACCTACTTTTTCTAAAAATTTCTTCAAGTAGTAGGTTGAATAGCACCGTTGAGACTGGGTCCCCTTGGCTGAAGCCCTTCCTTTATTTCGAAAACTTCTGACTTATATCCTTCCCATATTACTGCACTACTCGATTTTTCCAAGGTCATTCTTATAATTTTGTCAGTTTACTTGGTATTTCTAAATATTCATGATATTGTACAATTTGCTTCTCTAGATCCTGTCATAAGCTTGCTTAAAGTCGATGACCATTACGTACAGGTCGGCTTTGTACTCATAACAAGTAGCTTGTAATTCCTTTATAGCAAAGATCTGGTCTCTTACTGATGTATTACCTGTAAAACCAGCCTGGTACTCTCCTAGTACTGCTTCGGCACGCTCACTCAGCCTTTTTCTTAGCAGTTGGGCTAAGATTTTATAGCAAGTATCCAACAGCACAATCCCCCTGTAGTTTGCACATATTTGTTTATCCCCTTTCTTGTATATTGGGACTATCAGGGTTTTGGACCATTCCCTCGGCATCTCTTTTTTCTCCCATATTCTTTTAATAAGTTTGTATACCTCCTGTTCTAACGCTTTGCCTCCATTTTTCCACATTTCTGCTCTTATATCACTTTCTCCTAGGCTTTTATTATTATTTAACCTTTTTATTATTTCTTCTTTTTTGGTTGTTCTACTTCCGTTCTATTTTGCACTTGCATATTTGCCTCTTGGATAGACCTCATATATAAAGGGTGAATCAAATTGCACACCGGTTTTAATATATCAAAAAAGGAACTTTATTTTTAAAAAACACATTTACAAAGGACATAAACCTGGTCATCAAACCTTCCCAATTCAGGTATGAAAAATGACATCGGGCATATACCCCCCTACTCTGCTGACATGCCAAAACTCTCTTCCTGAAATTGTTGATTACTGATTCATAAACTTGCATTTCGATTTCGCCAATAACTCGTCGAATTTCTTCCTTTAACTCGCGAATGTTTCCGCGTTTACTGACATAAACCAATGACCACACACCACAGGACCTTGGTGGCCATTGCTGGTCACCACGAAGCGAGATTAGCCGATGCGGGAATTTCTCATAGAGCAACGCAATTGTTTCGCCGGAAGTGTGACACGTGGCGCCGTCTTGCTGAAACCATAACTGCTGAATGTCCATTGCATCGAAATGAGGCCACAAAAAATCTCTTATCATCGTACGGTATCGGTCTCCATTAACTATCACAGCTTGTCCTGCCTCATCTTCAAAAAAATAAGGGCCGATGACACCACCCGCCCAAAATCCACACCAAACCGTCACTCGCTGCGGATGGACTTTCCTTTCATGAATCAATCGAGGATTTTGTGATCCCCAAATACGGCAATTTTGCTTATTATCAAATCCATTTAAATGGAAGTGTGCCTCGTCGCTGAAGATGATTTTCCTGGCAAAGCCGTCGTCCTGTTGTCTTCTCAGAACACAGCCAACAAAATCTCGTCTCTTCTGGTGATCGGGCACTTCAGTTCCTGGGTTAATTGAACTTTATAGGGGTGGTAATGAAGATCGTGCACAAGAATTCGCCGCAATGAAGAATACCCTACGCCCAATTGTTGGGAACGACGTCTAACCGATTTCTGTGGACTAACATTAACACTGTCACGAACCAACCTGTTTCATTGAACTTCTTTGTAAGTCTTCGCACTAGTAATTCATTCAGTGCTTCATTACGTCCGAGAATCGCACGAAGTCGTCGGACAGTTGCTGCAAAACTTTCTCCATTTTGATAAAATGTTTTCACAATTTACACACGTTGCTCAGTTGAAAAACGTTCCATGATGACACACAGAATAAAATCGGAATGTTAGCAGATGTCAACTTTATACAAATCAGGGATGCTAAACAACAGCAACAAAATGGCGAGCGATTCAAAACCGGCGCGCTTTTTGTTTGTTTTATTTAATGTCGGCATATTTCTGCTACTATGGCTAACCACCGACGCCAGGGAGCGATCCTACCACACCTGGAAATTTAGCCTGTTTGGGGGTTCTTTTGACATGCCCAACAACACTTGGACACGGGGCCTACGATTTTACTTCCTATCCGAGAAGAAGGGCCGTTTTCGCGTTTTTTATCGCTCAGAAAAAAACCACCGACCTCGGCGTCCGGATTCGAACCCAGGACAGCTGCGGGAAAGGCATACGGCCAAGTGCTTTTTGAACCACACTTTATATTAAAATAAATAATTGCCACCAGCTACAAGCATAATACAAACACGTTTCCCTATTCATAGACTTTCGACAAGCGTACGATTCCATTCAAAGAAACAAACTGGTGCAGGATACGAGGGATCTACAAATTCCAATAAGTGGACGCGACTGCCTCCCTGGACTTTCCCATACTGGAAACTGTTCATATCATCTTTATTCAACAGTAGAGTTATTTTCCTCAAAACGGTTGTTCAAGTGCTATCCTAAAACCTTGCCTCGTAACGAACAGACTTACAGGGTTTGTAAGAAGTCCCGCCAAATATCTGCGGTGCCCCTTAATTTCCTTTTAATATGCAACCAGGCATACTTCATTCTCTACTATATACGTCGCGCGGTCTAACTAGTACCGAACGCTGTTGCTACCGAGGTAAAATTTTCTAAGTCCCT
>JABXWE010105568.1:0-16471 GCA_014611495.1 Limonius californicus | reverse complement strand
AAATAAAAACCTTGGGATTTTTCAATTTCTTAGACAAAACTAAAAATTATTTTGTTATTTTAAAGGTGTTAATAAGTAATGCTAATAGTACTTAACCGAATTTGTAGCTCTTACTATTTACGAGATTCCCATGCACACGCATAGAAGTAATTTTAAAATAAATTACAAAATGCGGTCGTACGACTTACGTAGCGATTAGCAAACCCTTTTTCCAAGAAATCAAGATGCAACAGCATCTGCGATGTTGCCAAGCATGCCGGATCTCAAGTTGACTGCAAAATACATCTTGAGGTTTTATACACAAACGGCGCTGCAGCGCTCTCTACAGTGGGGTTAGATGAACTTCTAGAGTATAAAATCGCCCAAAATGGGTACAAGATGAGCTCCGGGCAAAAATTTGAATTTCACCACCCCTTCACATGTCCTCTTGAATGAGTACGATATACACATGGATATAAGACGAGATCCAAAATCGGATCTCACCTTGCAAAAAGGATCTCATCTTGTACAGTTTCTAACTCCAAAAGATCTCGACTTGTACCGAAAATAAATATATATATATATGTTACGGACAAAGACGATAATCTGGCCAATGACGTTATTGGCCGGTCAATGACGATAATGCCCAGCCATGTCGGACATTATCGATAATGACCGGCCACTAACGTTAATGTCCATGTAATTTGGGCAATGTTGATAATTCATAATACGAGCGCACTGTTAACATCGTCGTCCGGGCGATGTCGTCATTGCCCGTTAGACAGCGGCCAATGATGATAAAATAGAAAGTTGGGTTATGTATTAGAGATATACACTACTTTTGGAGCACCTTTAATTCTCCATTCTGACAATGGTCGAGAGTTTGTCAATTCAGTTCTGGTAGAACTACATGCGATGTGGCCAGAGGTAAAAATTGTTCATGGGAAACCTAGGCACAGCCAGAGTCAAGGATCGGTTGAACGTGCCAATAGAGATATTGAGGAAATGTTGGGGGCGTGGATGGATGAAAATAAAACCAAAGACTGGCCTGCAGGGATCAAATTTATCCAGTTCAAGAAAAATCGTGCACTACATTCTGGTAAGTGTGTCTTATGCAACGCTGCGGAGTTTGAAAAAAGTGCAATCCCCGATTACAGTATTTTTGTTCACAAGGAATTGGAAGATCTCCGTATGAGGCTATGTTCGGATGTCCGGCTAGAGTAGGACTAGCCTCAGCTGGCATTCTACATGATGAAATCAACTATTTGGCCACTGAAGAAGATGTTGAAAATTTGCTAAAAGAAATGGAACGGGAGTTTAAAGATCTTGAGGATCCTAATTCGCATACGGAGAGAGAAGATGAAGAAAATACAGTACCAGAAAACGTCGAATCAGAACTTGAAAATGAAACAGTAGATGCTGGAAGCTTGACTGAATACAGTAAGTTCATTACATATTTTTATTCAATGGCAAATATCCACATATACCTGCCCACCAAATAAATAACATTCTATTGAATTTTTGTCGTAGGGTACGAAGACAGAATAGTTTGCGGCCAGTGCTCTACAGTGTTACCACTTGGCGAACAAGTTAATAATGATGGAAAATGCCTTAATTGCGAACGACACGAAAACATTGTGAATGAGCGTAAAAGATCCAGAGAATCTTTAGAAAAACAAGCCACCAAAATGCTGAAGCTATCTAACCAAAAATTCTCTGAGGTTCAAGTCGGTACTACGGTCCGTGTACCCATACCAGACGTAGACCGAGCTCGTGGTTCTCCACGTAATGTACTGGCTGTTGTCAGTAGTGTAGAAAATGGTCTTTATAAGCTTTGTGAGTTTTCATTTTATGTGCGGATGATAATATAAATTACAGAATAATTTTGAGATTTTAGGTACAACCGATGGCGTTTTAAAGCAGAAGTTCACCAGATCTGAGTTTAATCCCTGCATTGAAAAATTTATTTTACTGGAGAACCTCAGGGGTACAAGCGTTGTCATTGCAAGGGCGGATGTAAAAACAAAAAGTGTGCATGTCGCGCAAACAAGAAAATTTGCAATTCGAAGTGCCACGGATCACTCTCATGCCACAACAAGAATGATTAATTTAGAGTTCTTTCAATATTATTTGAAAAATTAATATTCTTTTTTTAATTTTTTTTAGTTAATAAGTGTGAATAATATCGTTTCACCTTGCACCTACATCGACGGTGCACATTTGATGAATATAAATATTAAAAGAAAACATATTGTATAGTTTCAATAATAATCATGATACCTATATCAACATTCTCCAGCCATTTTTGGCAATTATCGTTAATGACCGGGCAAGGATGTTAACATGAACATAAAATGAAAATATTGACAACATTGCCCGCCCGCAACGGGCCATAACGTCAATGCCCGGCCATTAGCGATATTGGCAGGAAAAATGGACATTCACGTCATTGTCCGGCCATTATCGTCACTGTCCAATTATCGTCTTTGTCCGTAACAGATACACTGTTACCCAATGTCGCACTAAACGCTGAACATTTGAAGATACCAATATAGGATGTACAGAATTAGTTTATATTGCTAAGGCTTCTAGACTTTCAGTTACCTTTGCAATTCGTAGTTACATCTTGTGCCTTTAGTAAGTCAAATACCTGGAGAAAGTCTTCCAGTCCTTCACCGTGATTTTTTCATGAAATTGTTAGCAATTTTTGTTCATATTATTAGCCAAAAATATGCTGAGTAGTATCAGGTACAATATTGTTAACTCTTAAGTATTTATTAAATGAAGTGGTAATTCAGTGTGTTAATTCTGTAAACAGCTGAGCAGAGCATTACTGCTAACACTTATATGTAATAATCGTATCCGTAAATCACAAATGTACATAAATATTTGGAAGAACTATTGTATACAGGGTTTCCAAGCGAATTGAATCATATGGAAAAGACATGCATTAAATTTATTAATATTTTTTGATTTTTGCTTAGTTTTTAATGTAAAACAATTATACAACTTACACTTTTATGCAAAACATGCTTAGGATATACGATCTGAAAAAATATGATTTTCCATGCTTCTATATTCTATTCTATATCTATCTATATTATATTGTATAATCCAATATTTCTTTTAGGAATTAACAAACATATGCAAAAGTATATAACGTGAAAATTAAAAAAAAATCCTATTGTAAACGATAATATGAGGCATTCTGGGATTCAATATTATAATCTCTAATGTGATATGTACTCGTCGAAAAAGCTATAGAGAGAGAGAGAGAGAAAGTAGGAAAAAGACATTGATGATGATAAAGATACTAATGATTAAAGACAAGATAGGCAAAATGCCTTTCCTTCTAAATTTTTTATTTAAGTTTTTCTGGGTAATTTCTAAGAGAGGAGCCTGGATGGGGCAGTGCAAATACGCGCTGTCAGTCGAGGTCACAGTGAAATGCGGCTCGATCGGCTGCGTGATCGACTCCGGCTGAGGTGACCGTATTTTACTTAGTTAAGTTTAGGGTGCATGTTGCATAAATGGTTAGTGTGTAAGGCACGCTCACACCGTAATATGAATGAATGGAAAAAATGAGGATAATTTCTAAGACAGCAAACATTGTTTGAAACTCATCAAACTAAATGGCAAGAAATTGTATGTTCAAATGGATGAAAGCAAATTTTTTCTTTAATATTTTAATCCTCTTACAGCTTATAAGCAGGTAGTAAGAACCCCATTATATATTAGTCCATCGAATTAGCAATAACTTCTTCTGGGCCTTTTTTGCTTTTTCACTTTCTTTGGTGCTTTCTTGAATATTTTTATGCATTTTGGACTGCCTTTATTGAAGTTTTATTTTTCCTAACTATCCTGTCTTTTGCTATGTTAACGCGCGACTTTAGTAAAGGTTATATTAATAGTATCTCAATCTTTCAATCCCATTTGCTGTATTTAAGGGATTGGCAGACTTAAGCCCTACGCAAGACTTGCTCTTTCTGTAATTATGTATGTATGAGCGGGGATTCTAAAGCTTCTGCCGCACCACGCATTTTGATAACCATCTCCTCCTATCTCTCTATTCATCTTCCTCAATAGCTTTGTCCCTCATTGTTGTTCCCAATCCATTTATCCATGTCATTGTGGGTGCCCTCTTCTTCTTCTACTTGTTGACCGCTCCTCTCCCATCTTCATCATATGCCCATACCATAAAAGTTGCCTTGTTTCTATCCTCTTTCAAGTCGTGCATATTCCTTTTGTTCGTCTTCTGATTTCTACATTCGGTATATGTTCCAGCCGAGATATTCCGCTTGATCTTAGAAAATCTATTTCTTCAGTTTAGATTGTCTTTCTGCTCCTCACCGATAACTGCCAAGATTCTGATCCATATGTCAATATTGGTTCTACAATTGTTCTGTAAATAGTCATTTTTATATTTATTTTGATCCGATTCGACAACAATGAGTTAAAGATCCGTACACATTTCTAACCTTCTTCCTATGTCTCAATTTGATGTGCCTTTGCATTACATTATACTTCCCAAGTATTTATATTCTTCGCATTTTCTTATTTCTTGTATTGTTAGGTTCGGGTCTTCCTGTTTTTCTCCTATCCTGAAATATTCCGTTTTTCGTAGGCTGATATTCATGCCCACTTTTCAGATTCTTCTCTAAGCTTTGGGAACACGTAGTCTATGTCCTCTTCCCTATTTGCAATAAGCACTTGATCATCGGCGAATAAAAGAGTTGTTAAGCAGTGGTCATTGATCTGCAGCTCTATTCCTGAACATTTCATTCTTTAATTTTCTAGTGCTTCTTTTACGTAAAAAACAACATTCTTGCTTAGGGCTCTTTGAAACCTTGAAAATTTCTCATATCCTATTACCAACTATAATAGCAGTTTGGGGGTTCCTATAAATATTAAAAATGGCGCGGGCATACGTTGTGTTGTGGCCGATCTAGATCAATAAAAACAGATGAAAAAAAAAACAAAAATTAATTAGAAGGTGAAAATATAGAGGAATTGACATACGTTAATGTTAATAAAATGCAAATTAAATAACAAATTTAATTATAGTTTGCCCTTCTATTATGTACACTTTCTGTATGTATTTATGTGGCCGTTGTAGCAAATAACAGACAGGAACTGCAATATTGAAAAACTAAAGATAAACTTCTTATGTTAACAATTTATACCTCTGCTGACTCGTTGCTCCTTGATGAAATATGTATGTGATATTGTCACAAGTGGACATTTACCTTAACTACTCGTATGTATATGTAGTGGCTTTATCATAATTTTAAAGTCCTCTATTAAACTTTAAATTCATTAATTTATTTATTTATAAGCGTTTCTAAGAAGAAGCAAATATTATATCGCATACCAACTAAATATATTTTATCACCATTGTGGAACACAGCAATCAATTTAATCATTTATGAAGCAACGGAAATGGAAAGCCATACACTTTACACATTGTGGACACATTTAGGACTCCAACCCAATTACAGGGAGAGAAACTTGTTCATTTTTTATGTTCCTCTTTACGACCATAATAAAGATTAGGCAAATTCTACTTAATGAACAAATCCTAACGATCGTGATGAGCTGATACAGAGTAGGCCCGATAATGAATTAGTTTTAATCGAAGTTCGTTCCTAAAAGATTTTTATAATTTTAAGATACTTTGTGGTAGAATAATAATCTATTTTGAGATTAGCCAGTAAAATTGCACATGCAGTTGAAGCAAGTATATCTTGGTTATAAATTAAATTCTACACTTTAATAGTCAATAAGAAAAGAATAAGAATGTTATCATTAAAAATGTACTTATAATAATGCACAAAGTAGATTTTCGTTATCCAGCGTATAATCGCCTTGAGATATTATCAACAGCATTTTCTTCCTCTTACCATTGCCACGTGCTTCTCCCACGGTTGCCGGCCGGAATGGAGAATTGTGTGTGGTGAGTTGCAGCACACGGTTGTATACGTTGCCGTGTAATGCCGGCAATAAGAACCCAAGCTGTAATCGACGTTTTGCCCAAAAAGTAAGCCCTCGGCCAACTGACGTACTACCACACTTTACGACATACATAATATGTCAAATTTTAATTTAATGCGAGTTTGAAGTACTATTTGAATAAATATACTCAATTTATTTAGTCTGTTTGTACTAATATATGTTATATTCATTTCATATATGGGTATGGGACTAGAAATAAATGACAGTAAAAGATATACGCTACAGTTTGCGACCAGGTCCTCATAACCCAAGATAGAGACGACGTAGAAAATATGGCAAGGAAAATTAAAGAGGAGTATGAGAAATGGGAACTGTCAATGAACCTATGTATCAGAGCAAATGCAACAAATTTCGATTTCGAAAACAATTATAGTATTATGGGATATGACAATTATAAATATTTAGAAGTACAAATGAACAAAGCCGACAAAGACTCGGTGGAAATAAAAGAAAGAATAAAACAAGGACAAAGAGCCTTAAAGAGGTTAAATGGGATATGGTGGCAGAAATATATCAGCAAAAATCGGATATTAAACATTTACAAAGCAAAAATGAAAGTATAACACTATATGGAGCGGAGGATTGAAAAATGATAGAAGCTGATAAGAGGAAGACCACGGCTGCCTAAATGGACGCTCTACGGAGATAAAAATATTACAATATTATTACATAAGTTGTTGAAACAACACAAAGGGCACACTTCAAACAAACTTTAAAGGAACTCTTATATCAGAGTTTATAAAATACATTTTGGTAACTGCCGTATAACCTTTAAATTCTTGCGCTGGTTAACTGAACAAGGCGAAGGATACAAGGTAGTAAACATGAACTTATAAAATATGGATGTGACAAAGAAATGAATTAAATGTTATCGAATTATCTAAGTTTTTTTTTATAAAATGATAAATATCTTTAACAGTTAAATGACAAAGTTACATGAAATAAATTTGTTGACATTTTAAACTTCAAACGCAGATACAAACAAAACGCATCGAAAAAAAAAGACAACTGAAGTCTACTACGCTACTTTGATACTCCGCCCCAAATTCTTGATTTTCGGCTAATTTACCGAATGTTATCCATTTTCACACAGATAAGTAACAAATATCGCTGATTTGAACCGTAACACGTAATAACATCGTTGTATTCAAACAGGATATAATAAACACACAAAATTGCAGTTTTAATTGACTCGCCAGACGAACGTCTGTTCACATTCAAATTTTCATGGCAAATCCCGTTGTTTCTTTTTTCAACAAGTAACCATGGCAACATCATAATACATACAAAAATAAGTACATTTAGCAAGAAATATGTGACTTGCTGAACCAATGAGAAAGCAGAACTGAATTAACACAAATTAACCAAATCTTAAATATTTAAATACCTTTTTGAAAATATCATTTACATCAAAACTGAAATTATAGCCATATTCGGTTTTTGAAAAATAATGTTTTGACACCTCACGCGGCGTATCAATTACTTTTTTAAAGAAAATTCTTTTTCATATAAAAATAAATCACCCTAACCCTTAAACGGTAAGGTGGAATTTTTGTGCACAAACGGTCATGTGGCTCGTGAGAGACGATCACTTTAACCGATCAGTAAATGCAACAAATGTCATAACTTTTCTTTTATTTATAATGAAAACCAAAGTACACACTTATTACTATAAGAAAATAACTAAATTAGCTTCTGGTTATACATAAAACATATCATCAGCAAAATTTAAGTGCAACTCAACACAAATCTTCATAAACTGACATGAACTTTTATTTTGAAAAACACAATATAACCTTAATGAAATATTATTATTATCAGTATTATATTAATATTATCGAAATCTTCGTTCGTACAAAGTACCTGTTTAGAAGACTCGAAGGCCATATTCTGTACAAAATTTTGCCTACAGGAACGGACACGTGGCGTCTGACAGACTACGAGGCACTACTTTAATTTAATACTGTTTTGTATAACAACGCCAGCCTCCTGTAAGTGGGGTGACAGATAGTCCACCAATATTGTGAAGATTAGATGGCGTTACAGATTTGTAGGCGGTTTCATACTATAGAAAAATTTAGAAATGCAGACGTTGAGTAGTCGGTCAAACGCCACCTTACCGGTTAATGGTTAAATTAATAATATTACAATTAGTGATTATCAAAATCATATTAGAATGTTCTTCACACTTATATCCAAGTATTACTCACCAAAAAACATACAATTTAAAGGTCCATTTTCCTCCAAAATTACATGTTAGTTAACACTACTTGTCGAACATAATACACAAATCTCATATTTTATTGTTTTCTAGGTGAAAAACTCACAGTACAGTTTGATAAATACCTGTAATACCTTCATACAATTTTTACGACTACGAACAAGCAAACCGAAACAGAGAATTCAGAGGCTAGACGCCAGAACAACCCAAACAAAATCAACGGAGATGACAAGCGCTAATTGAACATGACCTTTACTTCGTTTTACAACTTATTTTGCTGGGTTAAAGCATAAAATTTAAGTTATATAAATGACTTAATTTTCTATTAGATTATCAAAATCAAGGTTCATATAACACAACAATATATACATGCACTCGAACTTCCATATAGTGATATTGGAAAGCGCCCAAAAAAACAATCACTGTATAGAAACTTCACTATATAGAATGCATGTTTAAATACTAAAGTAATCTCATTGTATTTGATAGCCGGCAACATTTTAAACGCTAGGTTAATTATAAAACTTAATAACACATAACATAGCTTGTTTTCAGCCCGAATCAAGATTACGATTACCGACACCTTTTTGGAAGCAATACCAAATTTTTCGGTGATATCTTTCTGTTTGACACCCTTATCGACATCTTCCAACACCTTCAACTTGTTGCCAATACTCAGACATTTTAGTTTTTCCATTTTTAAAGAACCGCTTAGTTCAACGCCAAGATACCAACTAATAAATGCATATACAATGGTAGATGAGCTGCACATTAAGAGAGTGGAAACCACAGGTTATCCTAATTGCACGATTAAAATCCTGTTCATTAGCTGTATAAAGATACACGTCTGTGAACATTTTATAATCCTCTTACAAACATAAACTGTTGCTCGAATAAGAAGATAGAAGATTCTTGGAAAAACAAATATTTTATCTGTATACCTGAGTAATATCCTAATAGTTTGAAAGAAAAGCATCACAATATAGAGGCTTTACATCCATAATATAGAGGTATTTTTACATATAATTTAGTCTGCAGCTCAAGATCTTAGCAATTAAATTATTATATAGAAAAATCACTAAATCACGATTCACTGTATGGGAGTTGGACTGTGTATGTATGTGTATATATATACAGGGTGAATAAAAAGTAAGGAACATCGATGCTACAGCCTTAAATAATAACGTTACGAAAAAATGTTTCTAACAAAAGTTTCGTTTCAAGTTATTTGCCACAATTTGGCGTTTTTCATGTTAGCTATGGTCATCCATAGGTATTTTTTTAAATGGCAACCTATGCTAGTGCTTTTTATTCTCTACACAGCCATGTAAAAGTATCATACATTTGCATAATAAAAATTTCAAGAATAATCACGATAGACATTTATTTTTGTCACTGGCAACATTTTTCATCAGGTACACTTACTGCAAGATAAAGAAAGGACAATAACAGGTCAACAAATTAGTGAAACAGTTTCTCTAAATGTTCTATTAATTTTGGTTACAGTGGACCGCACAACAGGTTCACGATTTGGATATATAGTATTAAATAAAGCGCACACATCGTCGTGAGTTCTCTTTTTATCACCGTACCTGATCATCATCAAAATTTGGATACGTTCAGTTTCTGTTAAAGGTACCACGATGAGAAATTCGTATTTAACACAGGACACACACTAAATTTTAATAACTTATTAATGCTAATGTCACCAAATTGATATTGCTGATTTGCATTTGTTCAATTTTAAACATCTTCTAACAATTGCCTACTATTGTCTTTTCTTTATTTTTCAATAGCTGTACTTGATGCGAAATGTTGCCAGTGACAAAAATAAAAGTTTATCGTGATTGTTTTTGAAATTTTTATTATGCAAATGTATGATATTTTTACATGGCTGTATAGAGAAAAGAAAGCACTAACTGGTCATGCCATAAAAAGTACAGGTTGCCTTTTAAAAAAAAATGTCGATGACGTCATAGATAAAACATATGACAATCGAAAAAAAATAAAAACGCCAAATTGTAGCAAATAACTTGATAGGAAACTTTTGTTAGAAACTTTTTTTCGTAAAATTATTATTTAAGGCTGTAGCATGGATGTTCCTTACTTTTTATTCACTCTGTATATATATATATATGTTATATTATCTTCGTGACATCCTGTATATGGTTCTTGATTTCAGATTGCAAATTTTAGCTTAACTTAATTGATGTGGTATATATCTGTTGACTTAATTTAGACTTATCATTCCTACTATCTTGATAAAATTTATGTCATTAGCTTAAGGAATATTCTATGTTTCCGATGCAAACAAGTTTCTGTAAATTTAGAGGAATTAAGTAGGAAAACTTGAGTTTTAATAAGAAGCTTCGCAGCTACAAAATTACGAATTAATTAAATCTAGCTTTAGATTTGCTTCTTCAAAGTAAATATTTGATGGCAAGCCTTAAGTTTTCTGTATTTAAACCTATTTAGAAAGCTTCAGCGTCTCATTTCCGGTCCGGATGTCTTAAAACATTTTATTAGCTTTACTAACCAGAACTATCTTAAACTCGAATTAGGTTTGGAAAGTTAAATACGCACAAGGCCTTAAACTCTATTTATTGTGAGGATCAAGCAATCAAAAACGTTTTTGCAAGATAAACTTTGTAAACAAGTAAAGCTTATTTAAGTTCGCCTGATTATGAAAATTATTTACAATGAGGGGACTAAGAAATTACATTATGTCTAGACCGTTGAAACTTTGCGTTGACTTTCGAAGGAAATTCAACCGCCAGAGAGCAGCATTTTTACCGTCTCAACTGCAAATGGCAGAAATGTTGTCCCCTGGAGACCAAGAATTTCTAAAGCGTGACCATTTTATATGTGGACTCTGCCAATCGCTGTTTCCCATGTTTTAGTTCCCGCAAGCCAGTAGTGTCTGCAAACTAAAGTTACAGTAAAGAAAGAAAAACCAAAAAGCTGTATCCTAGTTTACTGAAAATTACTTCAGAGACCCGTAAGTCCTTCCCTTCTGTTAACTTGCAGAAGATGTAGTAGTATTAGAAACACGAAACTATATTGTCAATTCACAGTGTCCCTATTATAAAATAAAATTCAAATGTGGGCAGCTGTTCACAATTACAAATAGTTTATACAATGTCGTGCCAAATAAACGAAAGATTTATTTGCAAAATATAATTATTTAGGTGGCTATACAAGTTTTTAATAAAAAATAAATCGAATGTATTTCAATACTTACGCTATCAGTACTAGTGGTGTTTACCTAAGAATACTAGTTATTTATGTTTGAATACTTAAATAAGAAAGGCTAGCGGTTACAATCCACATATAATTCTTTTACACGTGATAATAGTTTATGTTTGAATTACTATACATTTCAGAATGGATTCATAAAACTATTTATTCTAAATAAAAGAAAATAATATAATCTAATATACAGATGGTTACACAACTGTTGTAAAAACCTTTGGCATTTGATTGGTGAGATCATTTTAAGTAAAAAATGTCTAATGCACATTTCCATTTACTCACGGAACTATAGGAGAGCAAGAAAATGTTTCCACGAATCGAAAGTTTACAACAATCCTTTCATTGGAAAACAAGTCGCAAGCTTTTAAGAGAACGGCGTCATTAGAAGATGCTCTCGTTAATATGCGACAAGGCATATGGTATCAGCATGATGGTGCTCTGCCCCGTTACAGAAGGCTAGTGAATCCATAGCTACATATTTATTATCCTGATAGGTCAGCTAGATGTGGAAGGTCTATCTTGTGACATCCAAGATTCCAGATTTAAATCCTCTGGATTTTTATCTTTGGGGCATCTGCTTTACTGAAAAGACCTCAGCAACCAAACAGCAAAGTTTTGACGTTAGTTGTGAAACATCCTTTATAATAATATATTAAAAATGCACTGAACATACCATAAGGGTTTCTGTACGCTCCAAAGAGGTTTGATATATAGATATCATAGACACATAGACATCCGATATAGACTGTGTACCTATGTAGTCTGGAGCTGCATATACTGCCTTAGTTACTCCTTGGTTTTACAGTCCTTAAAGGTCTGCGGTCTCTGAAATTTGCTTTTCCTGTCGATCACTTTTAGTTATTTATGTATTCTTCAGATTCATCATTCTATATTCTGCGTGCTCTTCCAGGAAGTTTACCATTTGGTTTAATTTTCATGATTTTTACATGTTTTCTTTTTTCAGGAGTCTAAACTGTCTGAGTCTCGTTTGTTTTCTTCTAGTTCCGTAATGTAGTTTTACGTTTTTCTCTAATTCATCCATTTTAATTTATACAGTCGTATTTGTTTGTTCCTCTCCCATACTATTAACGGGTTTTATACATTCCTTCTGGGTGCGTCGTTGTCCAGCATACTTTGATTTTTCAGGTTTTTGCATAAGAAATTCCATTTAAATTTTACCTATAGTGCATTATAGCAGCAGTAATTGTGGTGTTATTTTTATTTACTGATCTATTTCCTTACTTGCATTACTTCTTAACCACAGAAAGTTAGTCTTACTAACCTCCTCAAAAGTTTGCATCCTATCATACAGGCCATCTATGGTCTATTGTACTCATTTATTACAGGTATTGTGCAAGTATATGGTCGTCTTTACATTGCTTTTCGGACATGTTACCCTGAATTTATTTTCTCTCTATTTAAAGAATGTTATAAGGTCTTGCAGTATATGGCTGAGAAGGTCAAATTCACCAAGCAGCATCTTCTGCTGTAGGACATCAATGTATTTGGTTCCATTCATCACGCCAGATACAACATGCAGTCTACCAACACCTTCAGCGGACACGCAACCCCATATTATGACAGAGGTTGGATGTTTAATTGTTGGCAGAACACACTGCCTTCTCCAGGAAAGCTTCTAACATATGTTTTTCCAGCATGATTGTTAATGTTAAAAGTAAATAATACCTTCTTCCACTGTTCTGGGGCCCAATGGCGATGATCCTTTGCTCATCTCAAACGGTGGAGCCTTTGTTTTTCTGATAGGAGGGGTTTCTCCCGGGCTTTGCAACCCCTAAGTCTCCATCTTACAGTAGAAGTGCATACACTTACACCAGTAGCTTCAAACCGTATTTGGTTAAATCTGTCGAATTAAGACTTCAGTCTGCCAGGCTCGTCCTCCGCAATACACTATCGTCTCTCAATGATGTTTCTTTTGGACGGCCACTGCAGGGTTTATCTACAATTTTTCCCGTCTCAGAGTATTTTTTTATCCAATAACTGTGTAGTAATTGCACTGCACTTTTATAGCTATTTCAAGACTGAAAGCGCCTTGTTTATAATGAAAAATTAGTTCATATGGTTTTCTCCGATAATTTAAATGGTTTCTTTTCGGATGGCATTTGGCACTGTTAAGTACATGCAAAATGCAGCTGAATAATCCATAGTACCTGCAGGTATATATACCGGGTGGCCATAAATATCTGTGATCCTGGTAGCCATGGAATTAGCTACTCATAAATGTTGGTTAGCACTAAGTATCGGATATTTCAATTACAATAATTATCTAGTATGTAATGTAATAAAATGCAAGGTAATTTTTGGTTTTTATTTTTTTAGGTATTTTATAACAAATGTGAAAATGATGACCATGTTCTGCAATGTAAAGCTGAACTTGCCTCTTTTTGCTTTCAAAAATATTGTGCAACATTTGTTGATCAATATTATTGCAACAGTCGACGATGGCTTCCCTCAGCTCCTCTAGATTGTTAATTTGCCTTTTAAAAACGTTATCTTTAATGTACGCGAAAATTGTAAAATCACAAGGCGTAAGATCAGGTGAACGTGCTGGGAAAGGATGATCTGTGAATCTACTAATAATTCCATTGCCAAACGTTTGCCTTATAAACTCCAAATTTTCTCTGGTTGTATGCGCCGTTGCGCCATCGTGTTGGAAATAGCCGTAATTTTTTCATCGTCATCAAGTTCGTCAAAGAAATTTGCTAAAATGTCTTCCCGGTAGCGTCGTCCATTATTGGGATTTTGGGATTTTGTTGAATCTGAGTTCTGTTTAAGCTCTCGTACGACGCAGACGTACTGTCTTGTTACCCCGAGAATGAAATTAAAGTCAATTTGGTCGATATTTGAAGATGAGTAGGCGGTGTAATTTTCGTTTGAATATTAAATATGTGAGGTTAAGTGGGATAATGTTTATGTTTGTAAATAAGAGTTAATTCTTTTCGAGTTAAACTTGCGTTAATTTATTTTTTTTTTTATTACAACAAAACTTACCTGGTGTTTTTTTAAGTTGGAGTGTGTGTTTGATTTATCATCGATATTCCTGCAAAGTGAATTATTTAATTAAAATTGATAGTGTTTCCTTAACTATGAAATTAAGAGAATTTAATGTAATGTATACTATCATATTAGGGAAGCCACGCTATTAATATCATATAAACCCTGAGATGTCTTATGAAATTTTATATGCGTCTTTATGTTAAATTTAATTTTGTAAGAAAATCTTGAAATTTGATAATCGTTTAATAGCTTATAATTATTTTATTAAGAACTAATCCTAGCATACATTTATGGCTTGTCAACGTGGGGATTTGATCTTTCATTTATGTAACAAAAGTTTGGTGTTTAATAATTAATATGTTATTTATAATAACTATTCATAGCAATATATACTCATAACATTAGATAATGCACGAATAACTGATTATTGATTTTAGAAAAGAACTTACCTTAATTGTTTTATATGGAATTCTAACTACCTAATTAGAGATAAGTTGTTGACATAGTCACTAAGATCAGATATTTAATAGTAATTTTTGAAAACTATGTCGCTAAACTTCAAGAAATAATTATTTTCTTGGGCCTTATAGAACTTTTTCACACCACTGAATATTATTATACCATGTGATCAAAAACTTTTCAAATTAGGGAGGGCTATGAAAATTTGTCTGAGATTGAACTATAAACAAATACCAATTTAAACAACTGCCAAATTAGTATCATTTATTTGCCTGTCAAAATCTGTTTAATTTTGTTGTTGTAATTTGTTTGTTGCTTGTTTTCTTTTTAAAATGTGTTTTATTGCGGCGATACGCTTTGAGATTAGGTTTACTTGGTTTGTGTTTATATTCAAAGAAACAAACACAAGACACAGCCGGTACGCAACATGACAGCTACGACAGGCTTTGCAGCACTCACAGCCAACCCTAATTTGAAATGTTATTGATCTTATAGATCCATTTCTTTTGTTAATTTTCCATAATTCTAAAATGCATGTGCTGATGCTTTCCACCATTGTTTGACACAGCATGATTTTTGCTGTTTTAGTTATTCGTTAGTTCATATCATACTCTTCAATTGTTTGAATACTCTTCTTATCTGATTCGGTCTGCTTTTAAGTTATTCACCAGTTCGTCCATGGTTTGTTAATTTGACATCTAGGCACTAAATATTTTGTCATTTTTATTGGGTCGTTATTCTATTTCAGACATTTTCCTGTGCCTCCAGCGATCAGATATTCTGTTTTAGACGTATTAATTGACAGTATCAGAGCTTGTACAATTCATTCATTTTACTCAGCATATTCTGTATATCGTCTGCATCTTCAGTAATTATCAGTTGATTGTCTGCAAAGTGGACAGACTTCGGCAATTATGACACCCAAATTGCAGTAGTTGTTTTCCTGAGAGTTTTGTTTAAGCAGTTATTATAGTGTTTATTAAGGGCTGAATATGTTTTTCATGTAAAGAAATTTACCATTTTTTAAATGTTATGGGCCCCGGTTTTACGTTCTTATATATATATATATATATATACATAAGTTTTGTATCATGTGGCACCCACTATACCTAATGACCACATGGCACCCTGTGTATATATTTTAATTATACAAGGTGATATTCTGGCACCATTACATAAAGCTACAAAGTGGCACCAAACTGTATAAAAATAACGTTAATGACGGTAAAACAGGCACCCAGCGTAGTTGCCAATGTGAGGCAGATATATACATGCGCAAATGTTGTATCAAATTGGTGTCCCCGAAAATATTTACAATGTTTTCTTATGGAAGCAGTCGCCAGTTTGCATTTAAATATTCCAACTTGTTGGCTTTATACCTAGCTATCTATGAGAATTTATGAATAGCACTTTTTAAATGTAATGGCCGTTTCTCTGAAAGAATTTCATAATACGAGACCGGCATCAAGATCAAGTTGACCTTCTTGCCTCAAGTCACATCATGATATATGATATAATCTGTCATTTGAACGT
>JABXWE010105566.1:0-17003 GCA_014611495.1 Limonius californicus | reverse complement strand
AGGAAGGTGCTAAGGACAATGTTTGGAGGAGTTAAAGAAAATGAGGAATGGAGAAGAAGAACGAATAAAGAGTTAGCAGACGTATACCAGGAGAAAAGTATCAGAACAGTAGTACAGCAAAATAGGTTAAGATGGTTGGGTCATATAACAAGATTAAAAGATGAAGACCTAACGAAGAAAATGTACAGAATGGAGTTAGCTGGAAGCAATAGGAGAGGAAGGCCAAGAAAAACATGGTGGGAGAGCGTAAGAGAGGACCTACAACAGTACGAGCTAATAATGGAATGGGAAGCAATGGCCAAGAACAGAAAGATATGGAAAAAGAAGATACAAGCCATAGGCCAATAGGCCTGCAGTGCTGATTTATATATACAGGGTGTCTCAGAAAGAATGGGCCAGCGTTTAGTCATAGATTCTTTAGGTAAAAATAAACCGATTAAACCTAATATACCTTAGGCAGAAAGTCCTTCCTTAAGAAGTTATAGGGCCTTAAAGTTCAATTTTTTATTTTTTCTTTTTATTGTAATTTCCACAAATCTAAAGATATGTCTTTGAAATTTGGTATACATACTTATCATTATGTAGTACAGTCACAAAATTATTTTCATCAACTAGACTTGACCGTAAGAGGCACAACCTACCACTGAAATTTTATATTGGCTCTAACTTTGTTATTAGTGGAACATTTTAAAATTTTATGTTATTTTCTGAAAGAGAATTAAAAAGTACAAAAATAAGGTACTCTTAGTTTATACGCGTAAATGCAACCGTTTGCCTTAAAATGCTTGTCCCAAGTTTTGGGCTGTAGTTACGACATGCAATTATCAGGTAGCCATGATCGCAAAAACAATGGGTAGTGCTTGTGACCTACAGTAAAGAACAATGCTAAGTCAATTAAATACTTTAGTGTTATAGAAATAGTATTTTTAATTTCTGTTTTGTGTTTACGAAAATTCCTCCACATTCGTTCTGTCGACGCATTATCGTAAACAAAACAGAAATTAAAAATACTATTTCTATAACACCAAAGTATTTAATTGACTTAGCATTGTTCTTTACTGTAGGTCACAAGCACTACCCATTGTTTTTGTGATCCTGGCTATCTGATAATTGCATGTCGTAACTACAGCCCAAAACTTGGGACAAGCATTTTAAGGCAAACGGTTGCATTTACGCGTATGAACTGAGAGTACCTAATTTTTGTACTTTTTAATTCTCTTTCAAAAAATAACATAAAATTTTAAAATGTTCTACTAATAACAAAGTTAGAGTTAATATAAAATTTCAGTGGTAGGTTAAGTGCCTCTTACGGTCAAGTCTGGCTAATGAATGAAATTCTGTGACTGTACTACATAATGATAAGTATGTATACCAAATTTCAAAGAAATATCTTTAGATTTGTGGAAATTACAATAAAAAGAAAAAATAAAAAATGAACTTTAAGGCCCTATAACTTCTTAAGGAAGGACTTTCTGTCTAAGGTATATTAGGTTTAATCGGTTTATTTTTACCTAAACAATCTATGACTAAACGCTGGCCCATTCTTTATGAGACACCCTGTACATAATCCGACTCAATCGAGATTCTTTTGCCTAACGCAAAAATACGATACGGTAAAACTCAATTAGCAGACGAGCCGCGAAAAAAAACCGATATCAGAAAATACGTCCATCTGTTCCTAAAGTCTAGCGCCTACTGATCTATTTTCTTAATTTTATTAAAGGCCCCGTAGAAGCCGACTCGGTTGGAGAAGATGTTTAGTCCGACTTGGTCGGAGAAGATGCCGAAGAAACGCAACGCGAAAGTGCATTGCCCAAAAAGATTACACCACATTGCGAAATATGGTGCAATAATTCTGGAACATTTCCGAGAATTGTTGTTGCAAATCTAGCCTACAAAGGGAACTTTCAAAGGCTTCGCGAAATTGGCCTCCCATAACTCAATCTTAAAAAAAATAATATAGCGATCGACTTAAGAATGGCAATTAAAATAGAATTTTGATTCCTACGAAGCGGCAATTTAAATATGACTTTAATTCAGATAAAGTGACAAAATCAAATGAACATAACATATGGCATTAAAATAAGAAGGCGCCTTGTAAGCTAGAAATTTTATCGAGTTGTGTTAGATCGCTAAAAGTAATAAAATCTCCTTCTTTATATTTTTAATACTGTTTTTGTTTATTTAAAATCGGAAAGAAATTTATTATTTCTCGTATAGGTTCTAGCGTGTATTTGAGGCCTAAAATGCAGAAATAAAAAAAAATGATAATAACAGGTCTATGATACATTCATTGAACTTACCGCCGTTCATTTCCTATAAAACTATTCAGAAATGGGACTTAATAAGAAAGGAAACTAACTATTGGTTAGTTACAAGTATGTGAACCTAATACCTAAATGGCCATAAATATTTTACATAGTCATATAGAATGACAGAGCATTTTGTGCCAATGGATTTTACTTAGTAGCGAATGAATCCACAGAAACTGATAGCAAAACAATAGTGCCCTCGAGCAGTTACGAATGGCTTTCAAAAGCCATTCAAAATGCTGTTTGTTGAATGCCGACTGATGCTGCAATTATTGGCGGTTGTTTTCACGTCAGTAGAGCTTGGTCGAGGAAAACTCATCGAATAGATAGGACGTAGCATTATCTTCAAGAACACAATAGAAACTGTAAAATTTTTACTTTACTGTTTGGGGTTTTTTAAGTATTATATTATTTGTTTAATGATTTGAGAAGACCCTGCAATTGTATTTCTTTTATAACAAAGGTTATAACTTTACCAATACTAATACTTTCATATAATTAAACAAACCATTAAACTGGAATCTACGGTAAATTACTAAATATGAACAGACGTTACAAACCAATTCATCAGTTCAAAAAGAGGAATCTTAGTTACACCAGAATCGTTAACTATGACAAGCATATGTGCAAGATCGGTAAATTATTTTAGTAATAATAGTTTATAATAATCATTAAAGAATTGAAATCTGTTATAGTTTATGTAAGAATTGTATACAGGTTCAAAATAAGAACGCTATTATATAAACATAACTATGTTATTATATAAGCTAATAATTAATGAAACAAACGGTGTAAACATAAGATATTTTTAATTAATAAAATATAAAAGTAAAGAACGCTTTGCACTGGCATTAGCACCAGCTTCAGAAACTAACTTACCCCTGCGCCGTATGAACTAAATTCAGGTCAGCATTCTTTTAACTAACATATCAACAAACACTTCAATACTTCGGGCAAGCCGTCTCGCAAACCATTTTAGGGCGTAATTTGCTGATATGTGGTGAGGAGGGTGGGTCACTGTTATATGGGAGATTTTATTTTTTTCATTTCTAATAGTGACGAAAATATGACCCATCCCTAGAGGATGCAAAAATATATTAAAAATATTTCATTAGTATTTTCCTTCTACCCACGCATTGACTTTCAACACATTTTTACTGCCATATAAATGAAACTTGAACGAGATCATCGTTTCTATTATATATAAACTATTTATTTTTCTAAGAACTTAAATAAAATTAGTGAGTAGAAATCGGTCCGGTAGTTGTGTAATCTAAGTATGAAAGCAGGTGCCTTAGGGGCAACTGATTCATATGTAAGAGACAGGATTCATTGTAAAAGTCGATTCAAACGTTTTTCTAATAGTCGTATACAACCGCTGAATTTTCCATCACAGCCAATCGCTACCGTATCTGTCAGAGAAACGTTTTGAGTAGGAAGTAACTCGAAGATAGGAAGTTCTATGCTCTTAGCAGGTCCCTGAACTGGGACAGCGTAGCCGACATAAATGGAGTCTTGTTCTTTAATAACGAATACATGTTCTTCTACAATTATTTGTCGGTAATTTTTGGCACCCTTTTTCATCATCTTTGAGGTTTTCTCCTTTCTGCAGTCAAAGCATAAAGCTAGGACATTAAGTATCCGATCATTAGCTGACATTTCCTTGCGTACTTATGCTCTTTCACGATGCAATTTGAATTTGTCTATAATTTCAGCATCTGACTGAATGTCATCAATAGCAGCAGCCGCAATTGCTGCAGCAACTCTGTCAGATACGCCACAACGGTCACACGTTCTTGACAAGGTAGAGAAGCTAAGAATTGACTTTTTCTTGGAAACTTGGGGTGTTAAAGACGAATACGGTTGCAAAATATCGTCTATTTCATTATCTTCAGACTCGTGGGATGTAATATGACTTCTTGGAGTATGTTTAATTCTATTCTTCTGAGTTTCTCTATTTGTCGTGGAACTATAATATAGCTTTAATTTTCGGTTTCTAGGATTTAGTTTCCGGTGTGGAGTTGCTGGTCCTCCATCGGGCGCCTTCCCAGGTGACGGATAGAAGAACGTCCGACAAATATGGTGGAAATTAAATACCCGGGGCGAACCAAAAGCTGCAGCCGTATCTGTCTTAGGATGAGCGGCTGCAAATAGCGTCTGTTTCGCATATTGGCCGGTTAAAAGGACCAAGCGGAAAGTAAGGTGAAACTACCGCTTAAACTTAAACTTTCTCAAGATAAACAATTATGGCGACACATCAATACAAAATCAAGAGGTGCGAAGCATCCCTGCGATGAAGGCTAGGAATCACCCGAAAGTGGAAAGCAATGTGAAAAGTATATTCATGGAAGATACATAATACCACCTAAGAGATTGAGAGGCTAAACATAACGTCCTAGAATTAAGCACAATTAGATGGAAGGGGTCAGAATAAGTCAACATAGGCGACTCAACCATATATTACTCCGAAACGACCTACCTGATCACCCAAATGGAGTTGGAACCAGAGCGGACAAAAAGACGAATAAATTTGTCATGGGATATATACCGCAATCGGATAGAGCAATGTTAATTCAACTATAAGTAACACCAAAGAATGTTAACGTAATACAGGTATAAGCACCTACAGCCGAAAAACCTGAAGCAGAGATAATCAATTTTTACGCCCAAATAAAGCAATTAAAATCACATATCAAGAAAGACGAGATAACAATAATCATGGGCGATTTTGATGCCAAAGTGGGAGAAGGGCGACTCCAAGATGTAGTAGGCGATTATGGCCTGGGCGATAAAAACCCAAGAGATGGCATATTAGTACAATATCAAGAAGGAAATCTTATAATAAGTAACACATGGTATAAAGTACCCCTGAGACGCCTACACACCTGTAAATCACCACAAGACCATCCAGGAAATCTGGTCAGAAACCAAATTGATTTTATATTAATACAAAAGAGATATCATAATGGAATCCTAGGAATAAAGGCTTACCCGGGAACAGACGTCGGGTCGTACCGTATTACTGTAGTTGCCCGCAACAGAATTCGATTAAAAAAGATAAGGAAGAAGACAAGCACATAACCATATATAACAATACTAGAAGATCAGACGCAAAAAGAGCAAATATCCATGACACTAGACAGCGAATTAATAAAAATGCGTAAAACAGAGGCTGAAACAGATCAAGAACAAATAGAAACGCGTTGGAAACAAACACGACATACAAACCCAAACCCTAAAAATACGATCGAAAAGGGAATTGACAACAAAGGAAATCTTAGAACTAATGGACGAAAGACGAATGTATAAAAACACAAACCAACAGAGGTATAATCAAACCCAAAAAACAATAAGACGAAAAATAAGAGAAGGGAAAGAGAAATGGATGAACGATAGATGCGAGAAGCTCGAAAAGCTACAGAATAAACATGATCTCTTTAATTTACACAAGAAAGTAAAGGAGGTTGCTGGAAACTATAAAAAACATGCATATAAACAGCAAGAATAACAAATGATAACAACCAATATTGATAACTACAAACGAAGAACTAAACAATGAATAGACAAAATAAATACAAAAACTGTTCGACGATCATTGAAGGCGAAACAGAACCAAACATTTTAAAGTCAGAAGTAATCAAATTGTTAAATACAACTAAAAAGGGAAAGCTGCAAGACCAAACGACATTTATACAGAATTCCTGAAGCTGACAAATGAAGATAATGTACCTAAACGTAATGGTAAATTTGTTTAACAAAATATATGAAACCGGAAATATACCACACGACTGGCTACAATCAACGTTCATCCCTATCCCAAAGAAACCAAACCTGCGAAAAAATGCGATCAGTTGCGGCTAATCATCTTAATGAACCAAGTGCTAAAACTATTTTAAAAAATTATGCACAACAGTATACGAAAAGAATGCGTAAGTGAAGGACACTTTGACTTCGGGATGACCTTGGCACTCGAGAGCTTTATTTGGATTATCAGTTTTACTGCAAAAATACAGAGATCAGAGAAATGAGGTATGTCGCTATTTCATCGACAATGTCAAAGCGTTTGACTGCATAAAACACGAAGAATCATTATAAGAACAACAAATAGCAGCAATAAGACTAGAGAACTCAACTACAACCGAACTGCCCAGTAAAAGAGGCGTCTGTCAGGGATGTGTTCTGTCACCACTTCTGTTCAACCTATACTCGGAACAAGTATTCCAAAAAACACTTGAAAACTCGGAAGACGGAATCAAAGTCAACGAAAGATTACTCAACCGCTTAAGGTATGCTGATGATACCGTAATAATTGCCGACAGCCCCGAGAATCTACAACGTTTAATGCAATTAATGCAACGAAAACCAAAACGATGGTAGTTAGCGGAATACCAAACACACGAGTCAACCTAAATATATACGATGAACCTATAGAACAAGTAGACATATGTTAATACCTTGGCGGCTGGATAACCGAGGACAAAGACTATATAGTCTTTGCCGCGGATCTAAATCCAGAACTGGAGATACGAACAAGAATAGCGACAGCCGGAACAACCTTCCTGAAAATGAGAAATCTGCTACGTGATAAGAGCCTCGCCATAGATGTAAGACACAGATTTGTGAAATGCTATATCTATTTAATATTGCTCTACGGGATATAGACTTGGACACTAAGCAAAAAAGCAATGAACAAGCTAGAAGCATTCGAGATGTGGGTATTGCGAATAATGCATAGAATATCAAGGGTTGAACACATTACAAACAATGAAGTATTCAGACGCATGCACAGGGACAGAGAATAACGGAATAATAATAACGATTAAAAGAAGGAAAACCTTCTACCTCGGCCATATCACAAGAAAACACTAAAACTAATGACAGAATGGAAACTAGAAGGAAAACGCGGTCCAGGTCGAAGAAAATGTTCATGGCTGAAGAAATAGAGACTGAACAGGCCTAAACACGCATACATTAAGCAGAACAGCAAAAGGTCGACAAGAATTCGATAAAATTGTTGCCAACCTTCATTAAATGGAGTGGTACCTAAAGAAGAAGAAGAAGCGTTTAGTTTTATTATTTTTTTTGTTACTGAGGAGTCTGCACCATCCATAACCATTTTCCTTTGAACCGTGAAAAGCGCTGTTCTTCTTTCGCAACTCTTGTTTTTTTTAGCACTTACATTGTGGAATATCTGTGCACTTACAAGAATATACATCAAATAGTCTATTAATGCTGGTGTGGAATCTCTTCTTTTTTTTTATCTGACAATAGCTTCGAAGGCTTTATTAAGTGTTTACTCTTGGAACGGTATGATTTTAGAAATTATATTACGCGTATATGGAATACATATGTAGGTAACATATTATCTATCAGATCTTTAATGTTACCGAAAATACATCAGTTTGAAGTTTGTCTTGTTTTATCTATATTATAATTGTTTGACGTCCGTAATAAACACATAAGCACAATGAAAATCCGAATAACACGAGCAACGTCTCGCCCTTGCTGACTTATCGTATAAGCGCAGCGAGCGATTGAGTAGAGTCCCTCCACCACAGTGACACTTATAATGCATTTAATATTTTGCATGGGACGATGAGGAATATATTTCTCTACTATTTTCTAATAATAATAAATATTTTATGACATGCTTTATAAACGATTTCACAAAATTCACCCTAATGGCGATACGTCCCTTCGACTTCATAATTCCAAACAACACGCCGAAATGATTTATTGTTGACTTTGAGCTAACATGTATGGGACCGAAACATCACGGATATAATTAAACATTTCGCGACTGGGACGAAATACCAATAGCCCGTTTTATGTCCCGATTAAATTCGACTCATACATCACATATATTATAATGCCATTAAAGGTTATTCCAACGGAAATTTGACAAAACTTTCGAATATTTATATTTAAGACTAAAGTCAAGATCAATAATTTCAATGTCAAATTATATTTATTGAAGTAAGTTATATTAACTACAATAATATTGTGGAGTTGTTAAGACAAAATTAATTATGCGGTAAATGGTGACGATTACTGAAGATCTGGAAAGTGTAAAGGATCAATAGTTAAATAGTCTGGTAAATGTTATGAAATCCTAAAACGATAACGTTCGTGTCCCTATGGTGCAACAGAACCTGTACGTACGATCCCTTGGCATTGTTACATAATACAAAGATATTCAGCTGTATTCTCTAAATAATAAATAATCATGATGCAGCTAAGTGAAACTGAATAAATACACACAGTCATGTTATAACAGAACCGCAAAAAAACTGCGATGAATTTATTCATATCCAGTGATGAGATCAAATACATAAATTACAGTTTACTAGTTTTAAGAGTAGGAAACTATGCGCTGTATAAAGTCGAGAGTGCAATAAAACTCCAACCTCGCCATTTTTAGCGAATAATGAGTTAGTTTCAAATTGAAAGATGCTTAATCATCAACATATTCTTCTTGTTCCAACGAGTTCCGAAATTACTGACATAAATTCAGACCTTCCCATCTTAATTCAATGTAGTAGTTCAACTTTTATTGCAGTTTCCAGGGCATTCTTCAAAATAATGATCCAAATATAATAAATTTTCGAACTTTCAGTATAACTAATAATGGCGTGCATCAGTTCCGCTGCTCTTTCCAGCATTTGTGTGAACTTCAAAAATAAACATGTGTCTGCTTTCGGAACGAAATTGTATTGTCCCGGAAAAATATTTTATGTGATTAAAAGCAACAAATTTCTGTCCAGATAAAAACAAGCGGTATTACATTTGTTGCGAGACCTTTGATGCAAAGCTATTTAAATTAGCCTCGTTTACATTTTTTTATGATCTAGATACACATTTTCCAGTACAACATTTCTATAACTTCCGCTAATATTTATATTTCAGTGCAAGAGTATACTAATGTAAGGCTCGCCTTTTTTACTTTTTTAGTAAGCAACCACAAAGCACCATTTTGGCGGACTGAAAAATGTTAATTATCTAAGTAAAAACCTACATAAAGTCAGTGTTATGTTAAAAATTCAATAATAATACAAGGTGTAATGAAAATATTCGAATAACTTATAACCCCGTAAAGTGTAATTTCTAAATCAAATTGATTACAAGACAGTTCCACTTTTCGAAACTACAACTAAGTAAACTAATTTGAATTTAAGCCACAGTGTAGCAGTGTAACTAGACAGTATTTCCCGAAGGGGCATTTTCTCACGGAGTTATGCAGCACCAGATTGTGGTGCTTGTGGGAAAACCTCGTATTTAGCAAGTAAACGGGCAGATTAAAAGGTTTCAATTATTTATGAACTAGTCAGATAGCTATGCCATCTCTTATGTACTTTCGGTTTGACCGCACGACCGTTCCTGAAACTTTAATTATTGTGGGGTTGGAATTTAATTTAACACGAAGCTGAAAAGATTGGTACATAAAAAATGTATGCAATTTAATGAATTTTAGGATTTGCCTCTGTAAGCCGATACTGGCTGCCGAATTCCGGGAGCCGTTTATCCCTACAGGGTTCAGGTAAATGTGCATCAGAAATATCTGATATGTAAAATGCATATGAGGTCTTATCTGCTCCGTCACCTAGAAAACTCAATTTAGACTTTTGATCTCTTTGCTATCATTGTAGACAGTCTCGTTTTCCGCCTAATAAGCACGCCCTTTATTCTTCTTTTTCCATAGAAAACCGATTTGAAGCTGCACGGATATACCTACCAGAGGAAGCGTTTCTAAAACTTTTTATTCTCGTAATATAATGTCTAATGAAAATTTATGTTGACAGTATTTTTTGTTGTCATTGTTTATTTTAAATAAACTGCAAAAACTTCTAAATATCTACAACTTTAGCAGATTAATAGACACTCAGTATGACGACTAGTTTGACCTACGTACATACGGTTATGTGTTCCTTTTTTTTTTCACGCTTTGACGAAGATTTTAAATTTAGATATTTTGACGGAAAAACATGACGACCGCAACAGGATAGGTGGAAAAAGGCCTACAGCTTAGCTCAGAGGAGTAGGGGTGGTTCACGGAAACCGCTTACGAAAGGGAACTCTTCCTAGTTGTGTACAGGGTAGGACAAAATTAACAGGCGCCACCTTCCAAATCACAGCAGATTACTTGTGGAAGGTCGAGAAGCCAGCAGCTTACGGGAATCGGACTCACCTTTATTGTGCCTCCTCCTGTATACAAAGCTTGCAAGGTTGGTTCATGCACACAAAGATAAAATACACAAAATTTCAAGACAAATATAATTCTTTTAGTGTCCGGACATGATACAAAAACGATTATATGGAAAGTGGTAATATTTATGGTTCAATGATACAAGATTTTGTTGGAACGGTCGAACTGAAAAAGGCTCGCCGTCAGTGGCTTGCAATATTTAATTTCTTAGAACACATCTACGCAGCCAGTGCTGTAGGAGTTTACAACTTAATACAATTTATGATTATCCTTTACTTAACTAAAAGAAGAAAGAACAACTGGCGACTGAAGGTCGCTGTTGGGGCAAATCCTGGCATTGTAGCACCAAGATATACTCCTTGCTGATTTTTTGATGATCAAACACAATAAATGGTTGTGATTGTCCTTTTAATACATTTTATTTGTCTTCTGAGTACAGGCGGGCATGTGCCCCTTACAGCTGCTTGTGTTGGTGGCTGTAAGTATACTGAATCATCCAAAAACGCTGCAGGGAAACAACTCCTGCCTGCAGCATGCGTAACAAGAAATGGCCTTACAGTCGCTTTACGTCGTATTTTTATTAAGGAAACGTTCAGCACTTGAAACTTGAAGATTAACTCGGAAATAGTTTTCATCACACAATTAGAATTTCTCCTACCTTAGTGTTGTTCGGTAGGGAGCACAGAGAAGCACAACTGGGGTGTTCCTTAGATCTTCGGGAAGCGGGAAAAATTCGCTGGTACGCCCCTAAAGATTGTATCGCTTCTGACAGGGCTTTTTCGACGTCGAGAGAGAAGAGGTGGGAATTTCAGATGTCAGTACCTTCGCCGCTGGACGGGAGGAAGAACAGATCTTCTACAGGTTTAACCACTTTTATCCGACACAGTCCAGAACACAATTTCACTGAATTGTTTTTGCACGAAGGTGACACTCTGCTAATATTTTTAATCCGACGCAAGCCGAAGATTCTTTTGCCTAACGCAAAAATAGGAAACGATAACTCAATTAGCGGAAGAGCTGCGACAAAACCCGGTATTTTAAAAAGAAAACACGTTAGTTCACTCCCAAAGCCTAGCGTCCACTGAATTTTCTTCATTTATCTACGGTCCCCGAAGATGGTGCCGGGTGACCGGGCCGAGCAATGGTGGAAATTCGACTCAAGAGGGAACGCAACGCAAACATGCATCGGTGAAAAATATTACACCACATTGCGAAATATGGTACAATAATTCCAGAACAATTGGCACATAAATTCGTAGAAAGCATCCAAGGCCAAGCGCGTAGACAAAACACCAATCGGCAATTCTGCATGATAACAAAAAAAATGTTCACACCAAACTGTATTTGGAAAATAATCATATAGTAATCGGCTACAGAGCGGCAATTAAAATATTACTTTAATTCAGATGAAGTGGCAAAATCCAATGAACATAACAACAGTAGTTTCTAAACAATCGCGGTTTGTTTATGATTAATCAGGTATTAATGAAATACGCGTGCAAATATACAACGAAGGTTCAACTGACGAGCGAAATATTTCCTTGAGATGGACCTGCCTAATTTCTTCAGAAAACCAATTTTTCAAAATACAAGTGTAGAATTGTAATCATCTGAAATAAAATCCCATTCAAATTCGAATTCGAACCATAAAAAATTATTGCAGCTAGAATAACTTCCAAATTTTGCTAAAAAATCAGGACGCGATGAAAAAATTCAAGTTATAAAATTTGTACGTTTCTTCGCAACTTGTCTCTGACTGCCGCAACAAGTCATTGTGCCCATTCGAAACTTTTCAATTACTTCATCACCTACTCATAAACTAAGCTACTAAACCCTTCCTCGCTTGGCATTAAGAAGTAGTAACGCATGAGGTAAAGCTGTGAAGTGCAGTTTTTGTTATACTTAGGTAAGTATTTTATTTCTTAGTGATAGTGCTGAACTCTGAGATCTCTTTTTGGAATCCTTGAAATTTTCAACCCTCAGAATAGGGTGGGCCGAAATCTTTTTCCTGAATTTCATATGTGGCTGGCGTGGATAAGTCGTGGCTTAGATCTATCATATCCCACACCAAAAATAAACATTATTAAAACATATTAAACTGAACTTCAAAAATTGAAAATTTCCATTTTAAAAAATTAGCCGCTGCCATTAAAAAAATGCTAGCAGATTATTCCGTTATCCCTGCTAAAAAAATTCGCCAATATATCTGGACATTTAGAAGAGCTCCTTTGACAAAATATAATATTATCAGTGCGTGCCACGGCTGAAAAACTCAGCTACATAGTAGAGACAAGTTTTATTTAAAACTTTGGAACTGTTTATCAATTAACACTATCAAATCAAACCCGTGCAAGTGTTAGTATGTATTTGTTCAGAACTAAGAAAGACATTTTTCCTGAAAAAACCAATGTGTTGCCTACTTACCAGAATGTAGTAAATTAAGTAAGGAGCCAAACGTAAGAGCAATTGGCAATATTGTTGCTCAAAAAATAGAAGATATATGAAAAAAAAAACGTCTTCCTATTGTAGCTCACCAAAGAATAGTAGGTATACATGGTTTTGCAATACATCAATAAATTACAAACGGCTATTAAGCTTATAGAAGGTAAGGAGATTACCTTGCTACCCGCAAGATTGGAAAAATTTAAAACTGATGCTAAACTATTGTTCGATATTTGTCCTTTAAATGATTGAACAAACTGCCCTGCAGTTGCGACAAGACGAAAAAGATACTGGGTATAGAGTTAAATTTCATACAAGCTTAAAGAAGTAGAAGATAATTAGCTGTTGGTAGCATAGATTTTTTTTTTATTAGGAGGTGAGTGATGAGGGTTGGTTTAAAAGCCATACAGCTCTGCAGCCTCTAGGCTTATTGTGCCGCTCATCATCACACTTATTCAGAGAAAAGGTTGCCTGTCTTTATCAGGTTTAATAGCCTTTTCACTAGGAATTCTCTTGTTAGAGTTGCTTGAGAGAAGGTTCCTCCCAGGAGCGTCTGCCTCCATCGGGCTAGAGCTTCACACTCAAACATCACATGAGAGGCTGTTTCGTCCTCCTCATTGCAAAGTCTGCAAATGGGTTCTTCATTAAGAGTGCCCATTGTGTGCATGTATTTTCTCAGGTTGCAGTGGCCGGTTATCAGCCCTGTCACTTGCCCAATTTGCTGTCTGCTTAGTCGCAGTAGATCATCAGTAAGTTTTTTGGATGGCTTTATTAGCATTGATTTGCTGTGTCTTTGTCCCTCTGTACGGTTCCAGTGGTTTAGATGTCTTGTGTTTATCCATCCATTTAGCCAGCTGCGGACTGAGGTTTTGGTTATTCCAAATACTGGTTCTGGGCCAGTGAATGGCGTTTCTGATCCCTTTTTTGCAAGAGTATCTGCTTTTTCATTGCCTTGAATGCCCTTGTGCCCTGGCACCCACATTATGGTTACCCTGTTATAGTTAGCAAGGGTGATAAGGTTTTGAAGGCAGTCCCAGACTATTCTTGAGTTAATCTGGTGGCTAGCTAGAGCTTTTATAACTGCCTGGCTGTCACTTAGCACAATGATATCTCTATTGTGATAGTTTTTTGCAATGTTCTCTTGCAGACATATGTCTATTGCATAAGTTTCTGCTTGGAATACGGTGGCATACTGCCCCAGTGATGCGAAAGCATTGAATTGGGGGTTTACCCCTTGGATTCCTGCTCCTGTGCCGCTGTCAGTTTTGGACCCGTCTGTGTACCAGACTAGTTTACTTGCCCGACTGCGACTTTGTATCAGCCCTTCGTTCCAGTCAAGCTGGATGTTAAAGGGTTTGTGATAGTTTACTTTAGTTGTCATTGTATCACTGCTCATTACTAGTAATGAGTTTGTGATAATGTCTGTTATTCTGGTGTGGCCAGCAAAGGTGCTAGGTTGCCAGCTCTCGTTGTAATTCAGCCTGTACGATGCCATCCTTGCCTCTGCCTTGATAAAAATATCTAGGGGAGGCAGGCTTAGAAGGACTTCCATGGCTGCGGTTGGAGTGCTTCTCATAGCACCAGTAATACATATGCAGGCAAGCCTTTGGAGTTTAGATAGCTCCTGTTTGTCTTGCCTTAGTTCCACTGGTAGCATAGATAGAGAAGGCACGGCTAAACTGCAAATGAGAATGGACAGACAAGTTATGGAATCCCCAAGAAATTCGGTTAGTAATAAAGACGTAGTTTCTGAAGAGCTTGTAGCCGGATTCAGTGAACTTGTAACTGTCATATATAATGAGAGTACCAATGATAATAGTAGCTCATTATGTATAGTTGCCAATGATAAAGATATCATGTGGTCATTTTCTGTTAAAAATCAACCGAAACTAGAAGAGAAAATACTGCAAATGGACCTATCTGGGAATTTGCAAACACTTAATAAATTTGTAATAAAAGTATATTAGCGAATGTGGTTTGAAATAAAAATACAGCCACGTTTGAAAAACGTAGCAAAGCTTTTATGGAAAACAGTTCACGTTTCAAGAGAACGTCCAAACAATATAAAAATTATAATCGACAAAGTTATAAAGAATAATGACGAGTAGTTACATTTTTTTATAAATACATTCGTCAATGCCAAGAGCGGCCACAGTGCTTAATATGTTTAAATATTTTGGGTGCTTACAGTATGAAACCAAATAAAAGAGGCATTTGCAAACAAACTATTATGAAAATAAATCCTGCGATATCTTCGTGAAATAATTGCAAGAGTTTAGTAATCAGAAATTAGCCTTTAATTACCGATTTGTCGTTGCCTCAAAAAACTCTTATAAAGTTGCACATCGCATAGCTAACTGCAAGAAATCTCCCACTATTGCAGAAAATTTTATTCTTCCTGCTGCCATTGATATTGTGCCAACAACACTTGAAGATAGCTATGCTAAAAAGATACAGAAAATACCAGTATCAAATAATACTATAAGTAGGCGCATTGATAATATGTTAGAGAACCTACAGGACCAGTTCCTTTCGAAACTTTCAAATAAATTATTTGTTATTCAGCTAGATATGGCAACGGATATTATCAAAGATGCGCATTTGATAGCCTACGTTCGATACTGCGAAAATGCATTCATAAGCGAGGACTTATTTCTGCAAAAAAATTCAGAAAACATTGCAGATGCGGATCTATTTCAAATGACTGATAATTATATAGAACATTCTGGCCCGGAATGTAAAAACAGTGTTGGTGTTTGTAATGATGGGGTACCGGCGATGGCAGGAAACTATGATGGGTTACTACAAGCACTTCTACGCAAAACGAATTCAAATGCGACTTATACTTATACACAAAGAATCACTCGCTTCGAAGGAAATCAACTTAGGACTTCATTTCATGTTAAACACGATAAACAATAAAGGCACAGAAAAGTTTATTAACTTTAAAACATTTATTGATAATAGCAAACCAAGTCATACAAATGTTTTACAGTTTCTGTTGTATAAAATAAGTTTTTTGTGTTTTAAAATCTTCTTCTTCATTCTTTAATGGCCACCATTTTGAAAGCATACCTTTTTTGCTTCAATTCTTAAGTTTTTTCCTTAAACTTGTTATTTTCAAGCATCTGTCATTTTTTCTGGATGAATAAGGTTTTATGAAACTCAAAGATCAGACGCAGAATTAAAATACCTTTCAAATGAAGTGTCACTCGATCCCCATTGCCATTTAAAAAAATATTTCAAGATGGTGCGATTATGAAAGTTATAAAATTTAAATATGGGCTAAAAAGTAGTATTTTTAGCCTCTCATTAAAGCACACAAAATGTAGTGCAGAAATATCAAGTCACAAAATTAGCGGGGGAGGACATTTTACCACCGCAGGGTATATATATATATATATTGCCATGATATTTATGTTAAATTAATCTAATTATTATTAAATATATGTTAAATGTCTTTATAATTCCTTAAACTAAACAAAGAATGCCATCGGAAGGTCTTGTAGATATGTAAAATGGATTTTTATTATGTTAATTTCCATATGTTCACCTGAAATGTAGTTTAGGTAGATTATTTATGTCCTAATTAATAATAATTAATGAAAAATTATAGTTAAAAAAGTCTTTATAAACCTGTTTTTGATAAAAAGTGTTTCCGATACTTTCTACGATGCTTCAATTTATGAATTCTATTACGCCATGTATGATTTGGTAGTGTTTGACGATTTGTAATCCTGTGGGGTGATTTGTTACTCGTTGTGGTTGATGATGTAGATCTCTTTGAACTGTAACGGAGCCCTATAATTCAATAATAGTAATTAATTTATGTAAATAATTTAAATGTACATAATTTTACTACAACATGTTTTGTATAAGCCAAATTAGTTGAAGATTGTACCTAGGAAGGTTTTTGTTAGGTTTGTTTGATAATTTGTGTTATTTGTGTGGATATATTCGTATTTGATTAAATTTTGAATTTTTAGGTTATGAGGTAGTATTTAGTTATTTACTTCGAATAGATTGGATTTATAGGATGTTTATGT
>JABXWE010105565.1:0-16598 GCA_014611495.1 Limonius californicus | reverse complement strand
ACATTCCACCTGCAAAATGACGAACCCTAATATCATTCCCCAAACTTTATCTGCCTTAACGCCTACCCAATCTACTTTTTCTGCTGTTGCCAGTACGCATCACGCTGTATATCCACAAAAAAATCAAGCTATAATTATTGACACGGTTGATGGTTTAGCACAACTAGACTACATTAAATCGCTATCCAAAATTATTAATCCTAATTATATACGTTTCGCCTCCAAAATTTCCAATAGCTGGTTTTGTATCTACTTTTCAAGCAAGGAAATAGTTGATAGCTTTATCACACTAACATGCAACGAAATTGAACTCGGCTCGCACAGATTAATGCTGCGGCGATTGATAACACCAGCAAAAAGAATCGTTCTTTCAAATGTCTCCCCAACTATACCACACGAGGTTATTGAAAATACTCTTAAAGAAAAAGGTGTAAAATTAGTATCACCAATGTTCTTCGCGACGGCCTCGGAGATGAGGGATTCTCTCACATTTTAAGTTTTCGCCGTCAAATTTACGTGCCTGAAGATTGCCGTGAAATCCCAGATACCATTCTCATACAACATGAGGACTCTTTATACAGAATTTTCTTATCAGGCAACCCGACTTCTTGTTATTTATGCAAATAAACCGAACATCTGGCATCGCTATGCCCGTCGATAACACAGATGATCTAAATAATAGCGTTAAAGAATGCCCTGTGTCTAATACAACATCACCCGATGAACAAATACCTACCAAAGGCTTAAAAAGACAGGTTTCAAATAGTACATCAAATAGAACTTCGAAAGATATTTTAAGCACTAGCCATGGTGCACCAAAAATCCCCGAATCGAAAAAACCCAATCAAATACCGAAGAAATGTACGTTATCCTCAACTAATTCCAACATAGCACAAATTCTTGAAGAACACCTTAAACCCCTAAAAAATCAAATCAACGACAAAAACGAAAACTATCCCTTGTCCTATGACCTTATCGAAAATCTTTTGGAGAATACTTATAGCGCAACTGATCCTTACAGTGTGGCTTTAGCTTACACTAATGACATTGAAGGGTTAATAAATATGTTGACTGTCCTCTACCCATGTCTGAAAAATAAAAATATGAAAAGCCGTTTTACGCGGATAAGAAACAAACTCTTCCATGGGCAAACCGTATCTATTGAATCCGATGGAAGCTCCACTTACTCAACTCACTCAACTTTCTAAATTCACCATCACCCAATGGAATGTAAACGGGTTTATGCCCGTTTTGGAAACATCAAATTATTCCAAAAGATCAAGCAAATAGATTTATTATAAAGATTATACTTGCTCTTAATGTATCTTACCCTATATGATCTATAATTGTAAAACAGATTAAGTACTAATGACCAATGCAGTCGAAGCACCATAAACTAAATAAAAATAAAAAAACTATAGTTTTACCATTTAATAAACTGAAATGTGTTTAAGAACATTTTCATGTTATAATTATATTTTAGTCACATACACACGGTTTACAAAGGTCCTATAAGTGTCTTAGCCTCCTTGTATAAATCGGCGTTTGAATTGCTTGCCAGAACTTAATAGATTAAATGCATTTTCTCTTAGGATGTTTAGTAAAGGTTGCTGGAAGGGAGTCTAGCCATCACTATGTTAAAAATGGTTTGTTCAACTTTAGAAAATATTACACCAATTCTTAGTGCTGTCAAGAATAGGAAATTTTGAAGAATCGATTCACGATTCTGAAAAGAATCTATTCCACACGAATCGGTTCTCTATTCTAGAATCGGTTTTAGATTCTCGATTCTAGAATCGGATTTCTATTCTCGATTCTATAATCGGATTTCGATTCTCGATTCTAGAATCAAAAATCGTTTTTCGGCTCTAGAATCTAGAATAGTTTCCCAATTCTAAAATCAAGAATCGTTTGTCTTCTCTTGAAACAAGAATGGTTTGCGATTCCAGGATTGAAAATAGTTTCCAAATTCACATCTTTAGAATATCTTACATTCCGATTCTAGACTCGGACTCATTTGACAGCACTATCAATTCTCCAGTATTTTTCCACAGATTGCAATTACATATCTGGGGTACGATAGTATTGATAAATAAATATATACGTCAACTTCCAAACTAAAAACAGTACGATTATAGGCCTCCTTAACGTACTGTTTTTAAGCTAAAACAGTGCGCTTAGAACGGCTTTATAAAACCGAAATAGAAAAAAATATTGTAGGGGATCCCTTCCAAAAATTATACATTACCTGTTACAATGAGTATTAGTGTGACATCATTAACTTACTTTTTACACTCTAACAGCTTCCCTCAAAGGAATGTACTCGCAACTAAACCGAATTAAAATTGGAAAATTATTGAGCAAATTCGAGCAAGAACCTTTCTTACCAGATCGAAGCCGAGGAGGTGAAATAGAAGAAAAACTAATGGAAAAATGTGTTGGGATTGTAAATTTTCAGGTAAGGAGCAACCTTTATTATTGCGTTCTTGTACTCCTATATAGGATGAGAATAAATTGTGATCCTGAAAATTTCTTATATTGCAATTGTAACTGAAGTCTAGGTTTTAAATCTCCAGGAATCCAAGATTTTTAGTACCTAAATGTCGGTATGTGCCTGTATGTACTGTTAGACCAATTCCAGGAATCAGTTGTAATGCCATTGAGTTCGATTATTATTACAGAAAACTGCGACAAAGAGCATATTGTTGATTGGCAACGCTACCTGAATAAAATTACTATTAATTAATAACAAAAACAAACGAATATGTCGGACGAAGTTCACTTATGCGTACTAACTATTCCCACGTGCTTGTTGTTTACTGCAACTGCGGCCTACCCTGCACACGAACAGGCTTTTAACACACCACACTATCTGCCTTCATTTAAAAGCAGAATCTTTCACTGTCCTTTTTTCTGGAAATTTACCGAGAATTATTTAATCGGATATCCAGATTTGGAGTTAGTATACATTAAAGTCTTAAGTAGTAAAAGTAGTACGAGTCTATCGTCCAATCTAGAGAATTCACACAAAGATACAACATTTATTGTATCAATTATGATACACAAGCAAAATCGTTTTGGGTATAAACTACGAGGTGTGTTCAATTGAATCCCATTTTTGCTTTATAACAACAATTGAATTACAAATAATTACCACAGTTAAGGCACCTATCCCACTGTTTTACTAACCGACGTATACCCTGCTCATAGAATTCTTGTGGCTGCTGACTGAAGAAGCCTTCCACAGCTATCTGTACTTCTGCGTCACACTCAAAATGCCGTCCTTTTAACACCTCTTTCAGCGATCCAAAAACATGGAAATCGCAAGGCGATAGATCCCGGTTATAGGGTGGATGCTCTAAAACCCTCCATTTCCTTCGTTGAAGATTTTCTTTTATCGCATTAGCAACATGAGGCATAGTACTGTCATGCAGCAAAATGATCACACGCGTAACTTTTCCTGGACGTTTCTGTCTTATTGCTTAGTGAAGCTTGTTCACAATTTCATTGTACACCTTTGCACTGACATGGCCGAAACAAAATGTTAACATCACCTTACATGCAGAAGGTTGTGCTTTAAACTTCTTCGGTGGTGGCGAATTTGAATGTTTCCACTGCATCGACGATAACTTACTGGATTATTCGTAGTAACGGCACCAAGTTTCGTCACCAGCAACTATTGACAGAAGAAAGTCATCACCATTTTGCCTATAGTCTGTGATGTGTTGCAGAGATAAGCCCATTCGCAAACATTTTTGTTCATTAGACAAAAGACGAGGAATGCATTGCGAACAAACTTAACCCAGATTACGAACAATACTATGGACAGATCCGTCATTCGCAACAACAGTTTCTGAAATTTCTCTAAGTGAAACTCGACGATTTTCTCGCTAGGGCTTTCCACACATGCCGTATTGTTTTCCATAGACTCCTCTTTTCCATTCTTAAATTTTCGACACCATTTTGTCACAGTTAGATATAGAATACAGGCATCTTCACACACTGCTTGCGTTCGCGTATGAATCTGCAATGGCTGCAGCGCATAACAATTATAGGACTGCACGCTGATCAAAATTCGACGGATTTTCAATAACAAACGCCATTTCAAAATCGAAGTTTTAAAAGTCACAATCATATTTAAACGCCAGAAACTTATTAGTGTGTTGCTTACAAACACTACTAACATTAACAAACCTAATTGTTTTTTATTAAAATTTACCAGATCAACATCTTACAATGTTTTATACATGGTATTAATAATATTTTACATTATATATCATTATATATTAACACGAAGGAAGAAATTTCCTCTAACTTAATTTCTATTGATGTTTTATCTTAATCTATATCTACCAGATCCTGCGGTAATTGGCGTTTAAGTCAAATGTGGATATTTTTCTGGCACAGCTGTTGTACGATTTCATTGCTGCTATTTTTGGTATTCTTGATAAAATTCATTGTCAATCTTCTAACATACTGCTCTATAGTGTCTATTCCAAGTTCCTTGTGTATTTGTTCGTTCCTCATAAACCACGGGCAATTGATGGCAATACGAAGAACTTTGCATGGGAATACTTGTAGCTTCCTCATACTTCTTTTCGAAGCCGTGATCCATATGGGACAAGCGTATGTTATTATTGGCCTGAGAAGAGTTTTGTACAAGAAGATAGCACATTCTTTACGCAAAGGAAAATGTCTATTAACTAGAGGGAATAATTGTTTAAGTCTTACGTAGGCTTGATTTAGTTTATTGTTTATATGCAAACTCCAGGTTAATCTTGTATCCACGTACACTCCTAAATATTTGATTCCCTCAGTTCTTGGATCCCATGGGATATCAGCCCCAAATATTTGCAGTTTCGAGTGATCCGTAATTCGTTTAAGAGTAAATATTTTGGCGACGCACTTGCTGGGGTTTAGTGTGATGTACCATTTTCTGAACCATGGGTTAGAATATTGATGGCTGATTGGAGTTGATTGATCGCAGTAGAGAGATTGGTGTGCTGAGTGATAATAGCTGTATCCTCAGCAAATAATGCGACTTCGTTCATGTTGGGAATGGGTATATCATGGATAAAGAAGTTGAATAGCGTAGGCCCCAATATATTTCCTTGCGGGAGTCTAGCGTGAATGTCCGAGATACTAGAGATGGAGGCATTAATGCGGACTGCGAATTTTCGATTCTCTAGGAATGGGAAGATGATTGCGGTTAGATAATGTGGAATTTGTGTTTTCAGGATTTTATATTGTAACCCTTCTATCCAGACCCTGTCAAAAGCCGGAATTATGTTTAGAAAGACTGCCACAGTAAATAGTTTGTTTACGTATCCCTGTTCAACTAGTTCAGCTGTTATTCTCTGCAATTGTTGTACGCTAGAATGCCCTTTTCTAAATCCAAATTGGATGGATGGAATTATTTGAACTTGATGCAGCGATGCATTCAAGCGATTACAGATTACTCGTTCTAGTAGCTTTGACAGGGTTGGTAGGAGGCTTATTGGTCGATAATTATTACAGTAATGCTTCTTTTTCTCAGGCTTATTAAACATAAGTATATGAGCGAGTTTCCATTTATTTGGGAAATATCCAATCTTCTTACATGAATTGAATAGTGTGGCCCAATAGGTGAGTCCTTTTTTGGTTAAATATTTCAGGGCTACATTAGGAATGAGATCGCAGCCCGGTGCTTTTTTAATCCGCATTTCTTGAATGTAGGTTTCTATTTCTTTTGGAGGTGTTGGCTGGTCAAAATCGTCTACTATGGATGCGTTTCTACGTAAGCATTAATTACGCACGCCATCGACTTGTTTACATCATGTATTTTCGGAGTAAATATTGTTTGAAGGTGTCTCGCTAAACGATTGCATTTGTCTTCGTCTGAGGTATAGGAAGTGCCGTGACTTACCAAGGTAGGAATATTGTCTGTTTGTCGTGTTAAGGTCTTGGTGACTTTCCATAGATCTGCACTGTTAGTTTCTAGGTTTTCTAGGTGTTTGCTGTAGTTATTTATGCGATATTTGTCAATTTAGGGCTTTATGGTACCTATGTGACAAGCTGTTTAGCATGTTTTTAAGGCGAGGCTCTCTTGGTGTTTGCCATTCTCTTGGAATTTTACTTTTTTGTTTAATTAGTTCTACTATGTACGTCGGTGGAATGTTGTAATTAAAACGCCATTTAAATTATTGCATTTGTTTTCAAGGCTAGGTTGATCAAAGATGGGTTTCAGTTGAACTAGCCTCGTATTTAGGCATCTATACCTTTTCGCATAATATTGCCTCTATAGAGGATATAGATCGATGAAGACTTTTTAGAAGAAAGCGATCATAATACCGACGATAGCGAAGAGAGTGCCGATGAAGAATCAGAAGATAGCACAAGTAGCGAAACGATGAAACCCCAATCTAAAAATAAGTATTTTATCGGAAAGGATCAACAAACTAAGTGGTTACAAAATGTTCCACAACCTAGTAATATTCGTACGCGTCGACATAATATATTGTTATTTATTTACCCGGCCCTAAAAATGATGGCAGAAATTCCAAATCGGAACTGGAATGCTGGTCTTCCTTCTTTACTCCAGATCTTCTAAAAATATTAGTCGGTTGCACAAACATCTGCATTCAAAAACAAGAAGGCAAATATAAAGAACCGTGTCGTACCAAAGACACAAATGAATGCGAAATAGAGGCTGTAATAGGTTTATTGTATTTAGCTGCTAATCTAATCGACAAAATCTCGAAGATTTATGGGAAACAGATGGTACGGGGATTGAAATTTTTCGTGCCACATTCAGCGCTTTCGTTGTCTCCTAACCAGCCTTAGGTTTGATGATGTAAATACTCGTGACGACAGAAAACTTCTGGACAAATTTGCTCCAATTAGAGTGTTTTTTTGAAAGGTTTGTTAGTAATTGCACTGAAAATTACACTCCGTGCGAATATGTAACGATTGATGAAATGCTACTAGCATTTCGGGGAAGATGTTCTTTTAGGCAATATCTTCCCAGCAAGCCATCAAAGTATGGGATAAAAATTTTTGCCTTTGCCGATAGCAAGACCTACTACGTTTCAAAAATGGAGGTGTACCTGGGAAAACAGCCACCAGGTCCTTTTGAGCAAAGTTATTCGGCCCAAGAAGTTGTCAGGAGACTAGTTACCCCAATTTCCGGTACTTGGAGAAATGTAACCATAGACAACTGGTTTACAAGTTTTCCACTTGCAATCGATTGCTAACGATTGTCGGAACAGTTAAAAAAAAACAAAAAGGAAATTCCCAAAAAACTTTGTGCAAACAAGCAGCGGCGAAAATCACACTAGCGTTTTTGGTTTTCAAAAAGAAATAACCATTGTATCATATGTGCCAAAAAAGGGTAGAAATGTTATTTTGTTTAGTACGATGCACCATGATGCCACTATAGATGCTGACTCTGGGGAACAAGCTAAACCTGAAATTATTACTCTATACAATTGCACTAAAGGAGGTGTAGATACAGTAGATCAGCTTTGCGCAGGTTATAATACATCAAGAAACAGCAGGAGGTGGCCCTTGACCATATTTTTCACTTTGCTAAATGTTGCCGGTATAAACTCTCGAGTAATTTATACTTTGAACAACCTAAACAACGTAAAGCGTAGGCTTTTTCTAAAAAAAACTAGCTTTGGATTTGATAAGTGACGGTTTACAACAAAGGGAATCAAATGTTCACCTAAAAGAAGAACTTAGGGGAACAATAAAACTCCTTACAAATTCCAAAGAAATTCACAATCCAGCAGAACGCCCCAGACTTGACACACCACAGCGCTGCTCAGAATGTCCCCGAAAAAAGGATCGCAAAACGAAGTATAGTTGTCAATCATGTTGGGTTTTTTGTGTTTAGAACATATTGTGCCTTTGTGTAATGCTTGTGTATATCAGATTGAGGAAAGCGATTAATTTCAATACGTACTTGTGTTTACGAAAAACATCTACATTCTTTTCATTGTTTTATGTATTAGTTTCGTTTTTTGCTTGTTTAATATCAAATAAACTAATTAAATAATGTATTTAATTTATTACTTCCATGCCTTGACCACAAACAAAATTATTATTTAAAAGTCTTGCATAATAAGTAAATTATTTGATGGGGTTTGACACACCCCACCGCACTACTGGTGTTCCAGTAAGCCACCGCACTAACACAGGGTTAAAAGTGGTTGAAGCAACCCTACATACATATATCACGGCAACCAAAATCACTATTATTAAATTTAATTAAATTGATTGATGTTGCCTACTTAAGACAATACTAAGTCGAACTGTCAATTTACTTAAATGTAATAAGTAATACGAGACAACGTTCTAAAACAGGCATTATTGTGCACTGGATACATGTACCTCATTTTCAAAAAGTTTTTTAATAAATATTTGGTGTGGAATAATATTATTGAACCACACCTCTTTCACGAAAATAGGACAATGTTACTAGATCTTCCTACAAAACATTTTAACTGGGTTGTTGGAAGATGCAGAACTCAATTGATGTATATCCTGCTGACTACAGTTTCATTGTTCGAGATTACTTAAGTACTGTATTTGGAGGAAGTTCGATTGGAAGAGGAGCTGTGCATCCAGAGTCACCAAAAAGTTTGTCTTTGGAGTATAATTAAAGAAATAGTACAATAAATTTCTATCAAAACAAGGCAGAATAACCAAGGCATGTACATCAAACACCTAACAGGCTTGCTGGAGTGTGATGATCGTTTTTTAAAGGCGCTAGAAAATGCCTGGAAGTGTATAGAAGCAATTTTGAACATTTACTCGAGTTATTAAAACTTTGCAGTCTTCATTTTTGATGATTTTCACTTGCTTAGTGTATACAACATACGCTTGCACCAATCGGTACTTTTCTTCTTAAATACGAATATAATTAATATTAGTAAAACTGCTAACTATTACAGTACGAAATTAACCTGACAGGAAGCAATGCATGTTGGGTTCTCAAGCACTCTTAAAAAAAGACAGCTTAGCTAAATCATCCTGTATATAATGAGATTCGACATTTCAAGTGTTGAAACGTTGCAATATAAGCACTAACTAACGCGCTCCCCATACCAAAGTAAGTTTGCCGTATGCAAGCCCTATAATATATTCATGCAGTTTCATAATACGTTTTTTATTATTTACAGTATATCTGCAATCTGCTCTACATTGTATATACAGTAATAAACAAATGTTTCGTAAAGTATAAAGTTTGCTTATGATGGATACCATCCATTAAGAGTTTCCTAGTCTCTACCTACTTAGTTAGGCCTTCTGTCCAGATTCTTTTTAGTCTCCCTTCCATTACCGGATAATGGTACAGTTCACTTATGAGCTGTTGCTATTGGCGGTAATGCGAGCTTTAAATTTGTTTGCGTAGAAGTGGGTCACATAAATTATGAATGACACTTCAAGATCATCGTACAGGGTTTGGTTGAGCACGTACTACGTAATATTAGCTACGTAACATACCCACTGTTTTTTAATAGTAAGATCATTGTGTTTGTTAGTATGCTGCAGATCCAGAGACCAATTCTTTTAATTTTAGATTTAACTAGACTGTTTTGGGGTTAATATGTTCTTTTCATGTAAGCTCCAGGCCTAAGTCGAGAGCAATATATTTGACTGCAGTTTAGATTTACTGGAATTGGGATTCGTTTATGTCGCCTTGGAGACACGAATTGTCCAACGCCTTAAACAATCCTTTATTAAGTTCAGAGATTTTGTAGCTTTTCTGATGCTTGGATCGAATTTACGTCTAAATGCATAATTATTTTGTCACCTGCAAATATGGTTTTGACTAAAAATTAAGTAAAGCAAAGATCCAAACACACTACCCTGGAACACTCCGGAGTTGATAGAGTGCTAGTTAGGTAGGACACTATTGAGCTTACCTAGGTAATAACTTTTACAGATATAAGAGTTTAGAAGTAGATATGTATATCTAGCTAGACATATGCATTTATATGCATGTATATGGTATCCATACCTTACGAATGCCTGAAATGGTTCAAATATCTTTTACATTAGTGGTAATAGCCTTATCGGTCAGTACGAAGTTGGTTTTACGATCATGATGTTCTGGACGCATTTCCACTGTAGAAGATGGTAGCACAGGCGTATTCTGTTTCTATGTATATGTTTCAGAACTTTCCCATCTATTAGGTTATAAGCAGGTACCTGAATCGGGTTTGTCCTGTATGGCTTTTACTAACTTTAGCTGGTGAGAAGGGTTTAACGAACAACGATAATTGGCAGCAAACTCAAGGGTGGTTCTCAGTTACTTCCTCTTCGATATCTGGGGTAGGGGAGAATACATTGGTAAAGTATTCTGATAGTGTGATAGCTTTCGCTTCATCAGTTTGTGCCCAATTTTCTCGTTTCTGTAAGTGGAATTGACGTTATCGGTTTTTTGACTTTCTTTCTAATTGCGAGTGGCCTTCTAGTGTGAAATTAGTAAAGTTGTGTCTGAAGGTGTCTGCGAGCCTGTTGTAGCACTAAGGGAAGTTGATCATTTAGCGAATTGAGCTTATTGAGCTAACTCTTCCCTTCTTTTACCATTTTCATGTGTCTTTCCTTCTTCCGTTATAATTTTTTATATACAAAGGAATATTATAATACAGTTGTATGTCTGTAGTTCTAGTGGTTATGGCTATCAAAGCTGAATTCTATATTACGTCTGTTAGGTGTAATACTTCTTACTCCATCTCACAATGTATATTTATTTTATGGTTTCAACTGATATTTTCATTAATTATGTTTTGGAATTACTTCCACTTGGTAAATACGAGGTATATCTTTTGTTGCAATGAAATCTAGTAGGTCCAGTATTTATTTCTATACGCAGGTTCGTAGTTGGTCATCTCATAGATAGAAAGCTTAAATTGCTCTGTTGTATAGATTGGAACTGATTACGTCTTCTTGTCGTATACCTCTAGATCCCTGCTTAACGTTCCAATTACCAGTTGCTAATAATGTGATCCAAGAGGACGGAAGAAGTTGAGATACCCTTCCGATGAGATGTTGTGGCGAGGGGGAGAGTATACGGCTAAAATATTCATAGGTCAACAAAGTGTCCTAAGGGTCAGTAATGTACCTTGAATTTTGTCTGTGACATGAAGGTGAAGTACGGAATGTCTCATGGCTGTTCTTATTATTATGATTAAGCCAACGTGTGCCATTCTTTCATGATGATGTGCATTTTTCCGTACGTCGGGTCTGTCTGCCATAGGTTTTGGAGGCACTATACCCTAAAAAGCTTATTGTGCTCGCTCTGGATATTTAATCCATCCAATCTGAGATTTTAGTACCTACCCTGTAGCGTTGTAGGTAGGTTTCGTACAGGGTGCCTCCGGTTCCATCTATGGTTGGCTGAATAAGCGTATGCTTATGTTTGCCAACGCATTGCAATTACACAGAACGTGCACTAATGCTGCTTGTTTCTGAATGCATGTTGTGCATAGTTTATAGTAGCTGGAGATTTTAATATCTTTAAGTTCCTTCTGCTCGGTGGATTAAAAGATAAGAGAATATAAATTTTGGGTTCATTTAAAAATAACAATACTTATTTTTTGTGGTTTGTTAGCCAATTAGTATTCTAGGCGGCGATGGGTACTGTTGGCCATTGTTGAGGTGTATTGCTTATGAAAGTCACTATTTATGTTTAATTGTTGATTAAATAAGTCCTTCAAATCATCAAGGCAATTTTTATTGTGTTTGCTAGGTCATCAGTATTGTTTTGTATAATTGTGTTTCCTGTGCTTGTGGATTTCTATATCTATTTTGGTTGCTGTAGTATTTGTTCAATTGCTGGGTTGGTATTAAAGTGCACTAAAGGATTTAATCTATTAATTTGGTTTATTTTACAGTGGTAACTTGATTTTAATAGGCCTTTATATTCTAAGCAGCCTTTATATTCTAAGCAGCCTTTATAATTGGCAGAATAGTTACCATTGCATAATACACAAGTTGCTTCAATATTTTTACGTTTTTGGAATTTTTCGTATCATGTGACTGCTACATTTCACACAATTGTATGATATCATACAGTATGCTTTGGAATGTCCATATGCTTGTCAAAGAGTACATTGGACTATATTGTTTGTAGGGGAGATATGCCTGAGATGGCAGACTTCTATGGTTGATTGCATTCTCAAAGTTAAATCTAAGTTAGAAACAAATACCTATGATTGTACATACACTATATTACTACAGTAATTAGCATTGTTTGAAGGAATAAAACCAAAGATTTTCTTTTATTTTGAGTTTAAAAATAGGGTTGCCTATGCCATCTCATCAGCACCATCAGTCTGAGATGGCATACCCCATTTAGAATGGCATTTTCCATAGTGAACATATAGGTATAAATAAAACAATTAATTAAGAACAATAATATTTATTCAATAAAATAATATTAAATGTACAATTCACAAACAAACATTTTTTGTGATCTGCGCAATGACAATGGCACCAGTTGCTGCATTTCTGGCATCGTATCCATGATTCCTTTCTACGCGAATTTAAATACAATTCGTTGCAATAAATGCACACTGGATCATCATCATCAGCATCTTTAAATTGTGGTTCATCTTCGTCTTCGGAAGTTTTTAATTTTTTCTTTGCTGCTCTAGCTGCTTTCTTCAGTGTAGCAGCTTCCTTCTTGATAACTATATTTTTCAAAATTTGAATCTCGGGGGGCTGTTGAGAACGCCATATTTTCTACGCCTGATTCGTTTTGGTGCATTTTCCTTACCAGGTGCTTTTGGGAGAGGAGAAATATCCACAGGTCTGACACTTAGACATTTGGGCGAAAGAATTTTATTCTTAGCTCCTTCTTGAAGTTGACGTTCGTTTGTGGAACATGATGAGTTAGGTTCATCATTTGTTTCGTTTTTTGAAGTTCTGGAATTATTTACAGCTAGTTCGGACATTTCTTTGGTTTCAGTTGCTATATTAATAGTTTGAACTTCAATTTCAACATCGGTTACCTCCGCCGGTAGGAACATCCATTCAGGAAATATATTAGAATTGAATGGTAAAATTCCAGTTGTAGAGAATCCTTATATGGTATTGTAGCTGTTTTCTAGTAAGCCCGGTTAAATACTTCACCTACTTGAAGATGTGTTACTACTCTGCCGGGGTGATGCTTTAGCCGGTTGTTCAACTCCTGATTAAAATACGTTGACAATGGACCAAAAAACTGACGTCCAGGGGTTGTACGCAGTGCGTACAATGCGGTGAAAAACAAAATAGAATAACACCATTGTCTTTAGCATATATCTGGGCATCTAAAATCTTGTGGCTACTGTGTCCATCAAGTAGCAGGATTACCCTTTCACGTACAGTAGGCTTCACTCTATTAACGAAATGTGTTAACCATTTCAAAAATATCTCTGAACTCGACCACCCATTCTCTTGTGCATAACCAACTGATCCTTGGGGACAGTGGTCAATTAATTCTTTTTTCATATTCTTCCGAGGAAAAATGAATGCTGGAGGATGGAATGAACCAGAAGCATTCATGCAACAATGCAACATTATTGATAGATGCTGACCACGCTCTGCACTGCTTCCTCCCTTCAGTAGCGTAAATTTTGGAATTTTTTGTTGAAACCGTTGACAAACCACTCTCGTCCATATTCCAAATCCTTGCTACATCAAAGTTAATATCTTCCATAGCACTTTCAAGAAGTTGAAAGTATTTTTGAATTTGGGGTTTATTGAATGAACAACTGAGGTTGCTTCAGGGCTACTTAAAGAAATTTCCGGATTTCGTTGGGTAAAGCCTTTCAGTCAATCCCACCCTGCCGTTTTTTATTATGTATTGAAGGAATGCGGAATTTTGTATCGAACCCCAAGTTCATACGCAAGTCTTCTGACATCAATAGTGCTCATCCCAAAACGTATTTCAAGATTTTGGATGTGGTCCACTATTTGTTTCTCTACTTCCGGTTCAAATGTTGTTCTTTTACCTTCTAAGTAGACTTTTTTGAACTCCAAAAGTTTTCAATGCAAGCAACCAACCCGTTTGTTTGGGCTGAATTGCACTGATTGCTGCCTCCATATTAACCTCATCCCAATTATGCCTATAGCTTTTTAGCCCAGTAGAAATCGACATTAAATTCGCAAAGCATGATGTAGTTCTGATTTTTTGGTATGTTGTATGGACCTCTTAGAGTAGTGTGAATCCAAATTTGCAACTTCGAAAAACTTGTGCTCGCTGCACACCACACGAAAAACTGCGATATTTTGGGAGGTTTTTGACATTTGGCTCTAAAAATCATAAACTATGCATTTTTCGACAAACAAATCTTAGTACTTTTTAAAGTTAAATAAATTTGCAGCAATTTAAGCCCAACGGCAGCTCTATAAACCCTATAGGGACCAAGCTGTGGCCCTTCGAAGATGGTCCATTTTTCCAGAAAATTGTCAATTTTAAGTTTTGCTCCCCTTCGGAGCAAAATATTGTCATAATCGCTCGCCCTATGAGAAAAGTCATTAAAAGTAAAGTTGTAGTACATTTAATTTGCTTTCATTAAAGCACAGAACGAAGTCTGTGAGACTAATAATTCACTCACAATCTCGAAAGAACGAAAAGATGGTAAAAATTGATTTTTCAAGTATTGAGACAAATCTCTTTGAATACATATTTGTGTGTATAGTACAGTCGACCGCACGTCAAGCGCAACACTTTGGACTTTGTACCGGCCGCACGCCATAGTAGTCAGAGTTCAGTTTATACTGGTGGTGTTACGTGTGATGTGCTGTCGATCGTACCAAAGGAAAAGGCATAAAATCATGTATAAACGATAACTACTTTTTAGTTTGCAGACTTGGTTAATTAACAAAAGTATATAATTCGGAAAAGTAGAAAAAGAACAGGTTTTAAATTAAAAACTTATACATATATTAGTTGTAGGTCCATGTATATTTGGACAAATTCAGACTTTCAGACCAATCAGCCTTACATCCTTTCTATTGAAAGCAATGGAGAAGGTACTGGATAGGGATATCAGGGAAGAGGCCTTAACGGTCAACCTTATTAGTTGTAACCAACATGCCTACCGTAGAGGTAAATCCACGGAACTTTGTGGACAGAGTGGAAAAGGCATTGAAAGACAAACAAATTGCACTATATGTAAATGTCAAGAAAGTCCCAAAATATCGCAGTTTTTCGCGTGGTGCGCAGCAAGCACAAGTTTTTCGAAGTTGCAAATTTGGATTCACACTACCCTAAGTGGTCCATACAACATACAAAAAAATCAGAACTACATCATGCTTTGCGAATTTAGCCTTTTTTAGTGTCGATTTCTACTGGGCTATTTTTTTATATTTTCCTACCATTTTTATCTGAAAAAGACAACTTTATTTTCACTTTCGTCGGTTCGAGTTAGCATTCTATGCCTACTGACTGTGACCAACTAAGCCATCTAGCCCTGAAGTGTAGATTTGAATTGAAGACAGCCTCTAGGTATATTTTCTACATACATTTTAATAATTTTATAACACAGGCAAAGTAGGGTTCTGTTTGCTAATTGTGGTGCCGTTAACAAAAATTAAATAAATAAAGCAGAAAAAATTGTCTACAAGATTGTATTGTCGTAAAAAAAAACTTACTGCTATTCAATACTGTAAATATTTAAAAACAACACTTTTTCTTCACCGAACGTAATTAAATCATACAAGACGTCATCAGCCATTTACGACAACACATTCTATCAAAAACAGGCGCCAAATTCAAATTGGTATTGAAAATACAGCCACTATGTCAACTCGAGCGGTGTGCCGTCTCAGGCACATTTTCCCTACCCTACCAGTTCTACTCGCATTTTAGAATTCTGTGTAAATGTCGTATCAAGTATTTGATTATAGTTGTTCTATGATTTGGGATCAGCAAAATATGGTGCAATTGATTCTGTGGCATTATGCATGCTACGTCTTTAGTATTATTTCGAAGGTATTTGTTGAATTGGTGGATATGTATTAAATTGTACTCCAGGGTTTAATCTATCAAGTTGCTTAATTTTGCTATTGTACCTTGATTTTATTAGGTCTCTATATACTATGCAACTTTTATAATTGATGGGTTGATGCCATCGTATGATACACAAGTTACTTCGATATCTTTAGGTTTTTGCAATTTTTCATGTCATGTGGCCCCCACATTTCTCGCATTTGTATGATTTCATGGGATGTCTTGGAATACCTATATGCTTGACAACTGGTACACTATTTATATATTTTTGTACCTTCTACTGTACGGTTCTACTCGAATTTTAGTATGCTACAGAAATTTCTTATCAAATGTTTGTTTATTGTTGTTTTGTGGTTTGAAATCAATAAAGAAGCGTGGTATCGATTCTTTGCTCGCTCTGTGTCTATTTCAGACTGTACAGGGTGTCTCATTTTTGATGTTTTTGCAGGGTATCTCGGAAACCATGACAGATATCAAAAAACTAACTAAGCAGTCTCGGGCTCTCTTTTTGAGAAAATAACAATAGCGCAAACAGATCTTTGCTATGGCGATCGGTTAGGGAGCTACAGGGTGATTGTTAAAATTTGGCTATTTTTAAAATTGTTTT
>JABXWE010105564.1:0-21604 GCA_014611495.1 Limonius californicus | reverse complement strand
TTTGAAGACTAATTGTAACTTCCTACCTCTAAATAATCAAGAAATAACAGATATCATGATCATCATCCTTGATTGAATATTCTAGGATTTAAGATGACCTTTAATCAGCAACTGTAACTACCGGCAAGATAATATGTAGAAAATACCACTGATTTATTGATCATCACTCATTTTGCTTTATATAACTTCTTACCTACTCTGAAGATTTTTTAGCTACTGAAATTAGAGAAGGACCTTCTTAGGAGAATTTAAACCTAGGAAAAATAACAGGCACAACAACAGCACTTCTTCTTTATTATCAGCACTGACGAGGTTTCTTACATGCCTTGAAAACTTCAATATATTTTTGAAGATTGATTGTAACTTCCTACCTCTAAATAACCAAAAAGTAACAGATATCAGGATCATTATCCTTGATTGAATATTCTAGGATTTGAGATGTCTCTTTAATCAGAAACTGCAACTACCGGCAAGGTAGTATATAGAAAATACCACTAGTTTCTTGATCATCACTCATTTTGCTCCATATCACCTCTTACCTACTCTGAAGAGGTTTCAAACTACTGAAATTAGAGAAGGACCCTCTTAGGAGAATTTAAACCTAGGAAAAATAACAGGCACAGAAAGAGCAACTCTTCTTTATTATTAGCACTAACGAGGTTTTTTACATTCCTCTTACGTTTTCGAAGGTTGAATGTAATTGTCCATATTACAATTTACTTTCGGCTTAGACCGCGTCGTCATTTGGGAACTATACCCAGCATTATCAGGTAATGCCCGACCTGTAGCTTGTCTCCCTTTACAAGCATTTGCTCTAGAAGTTTGAGCAATATTTGTTCGTAGGCCCTGCCTGCCTAAACAGGGCCGTGTGCTTAGATTATTTGAACCTTTAGGCGGACAAGGATTTGATCTTAACGTATTTTGTTTGCCAGGACAATAATACTTAATCGGCTTAAGCCTGTTAGCTGTTTGTAAACCCATACAAACTAACGTTTCGCAAGACATTGCAGCTTGCATCTTCGGAATGAATAGAACACTGAAATCAAATCCGGGAAGCGGAGGTATTTAAACCTCTTTGAGCCAGTCGGGCAGAATGACCGAGTTCTGGTTGGCTGTCACCGTTGGACAAAGACGGATCTGGTGGAGCGTGATCGTGAGATCGATGATGCTTAGGAGTCCTTAGAAGATAAACTACTGGAGTCCAAACTTTACTGAGTATAAAACCATCCTCCCTGTTTATGTCGTTAGGTTGTTTTTCAATTTCAATTGCTTCACGTATGATACGAAGGAAGTAATGAGGTACTCTGACAAGTACCCGATCATTGTCAAAGTCCAACTTATGCCAAGTTAAACGAGTATATTCAGCCACCGCGGATTTTGTGATGCGGTTGTGTTTTTAATCACTTCTGTGCTCTCGCAATTTTAATTCAATGGAGGGGCCTGTTTGTCCGATGTAGTTTGAGCCCCAAGAACAAGGGATGTTGTAGTTTCCGACTGATTTTAAATTTGATATACGATGCTCTGCGGATCTGAAACAGTTTCCCAAAGTTTCATTAGTGCTAAAGACTGTTTTTAAGTTGTACCTTCTAAGAACATGCCCAATATTATCAGTAGTGCCTTTACTGTAAGGTAGAAAAGCTAAGTCTTCAGGAGGTGCCAGTTCCTCCTTGGCCTTGGGCTGTTCCGCATTGCGGATTGCTCTCTGAAATTCTGTGGCTCTATAACCGTTTTGTTATAACGACATCAACAGATGAGTTTTCTCTTGTTGTGGGTGTTCTAAATCTGAGATTTGAACTGCTCTGGTTGTTAGAGTTTTTAGCACAGTTGCTTTCTGCATCGAGTCATGATGCGAATTTGCATTTAAATACCTGTCTGAGTGTGAACAGTTCGAATCTCAGATGTTGAACACTTACAACAAGAGAAAACTCATCTCTTGATGTCGTTAAAACAAATAAACAATGTTGTCTTTTCTTCCATAAAAGGCTCTCATAATTTAGTTGTCTGATTTTCATGCCACTTTTTGCCTTCATTATTATTTTCCATAACATTTTTACAGTTCGAAAAAAGCCTTTAAGCATGCTCTGCCATTCAAAATGTTAAATCACAAAAAACTCGCATGTCCAGTGTTCACTGAGAGACCCGAATATTTATCTTTTATGATCACTAGTTGTGTTTAATCCACTATTTCAGGAAGTGTTGAGGTTTAGCGATAACCTTCTATGTAGAAACTGTTATCTACGCGAGTTGGCAAACACCCTAAGCGTATTATTAGTTATTCTTTGCATGAATTTGAAGCGTAAACATAACCATCGTGTCAAATAGTAGTTAGGTATTCTAAAAGTTAACAGATAGAAAATACTGCTGTGTAGTAGTGTGTATTTATAGAGCATAAACGAAATTTCATACTTGTAGATGTTCATGACGATTATCTGCCAGTTTCAGGAAGATGCTTTACGATACTTTTTTCATTTAGGCATAAAGCTATAAGCAAAAACGGTCATCGTAAGTAGACAGCAAATAAATATCACTGTTTTGCTTCTGAATTGAAAAAAATATTTTTGATTACCCGTAACACAGCAAGTAAAGTATTACCATTTTATGACAATTTCTGACATTACTATTCTTCCGTACTATATACGGCCTATTTAATAGAATTATAAATCAGGTTAGTTGAAAATCCAACTATCAATCATGATTCAATATTTTTCGATCATTTCACAGTTACGATTTTTGCTTTTCAAATTTCTAAAGAGAACCTACGTTTATAGGATTTGAAAACAAATATCGTCAACTAAAACATTCTTGTTTGACAAGATCCAGGATTTAATTGGCGGGAACAAATGTTTGTTAAATTTTTGGTCCTGTCTAGAAGTTCTTTATGTTTCGGATTCAGTCGGCATGACTGTGTAGCGGCCACCGGGTGCGCTCACAAGCAGCACCAGCCGTGCATAACTGGTAGTGGTACCACTGTAAACCGCCTTTCAAAGGCATCGCCTACCCGCCTTGATTTATACATCGTCGATGTTGCACTTGTCCTTACTACTATTGTTACAGTTCGTTACGTATTGTATTATAGAGTACCGCGGCCTTTTATCTGCTGTATGCGCTGCCACCACCGATGATGCTGCGCCGAATGAATAATGGGAAAATGCTAATTTCGGATTTGAATATCACTTCTATGTGGTACTATATAAATACGCGCCACGCCGACGTCCAGACGAACGCTCTTAGGCCTAGTTAACCTTATCGGGCGCATAAAAGTCTGCGCTCTAGCCGATAGACGCCGCAAGGCCTAAAAATGGCCGGCTCTATAATTAAAACAGACAAAATCTAGCTCTGTATGTATTGGAAGATAATTGAATGTATTATAGCCTGTGAAGGGTGAAAAAGCCACACGGTGCGAAGTCTTATTACACGAAATGATTCGGCAAATTCCCCGTAGGTAGCGAGAGGTCATGGCGACCTTTTACCGCAAGCCGCCTCTTTCAGCTTTTAATGATAATGATGACCAACTGTTGTGATTGCAGTACTCTTTGGAAGAGTACGTTGGCTCCCAGACTACATTAACGTGGTAGTTAGGCAGATGAGGATCATAATAATTACGGTCACACTCAGCCGTTTTCAAAGCCGCGGTTTCGCAAAAACTGCATGCGTTTTTATGCAAATCGCTCCGCGACCGTAACGATTAAAACTTTTCTAGGTGAAGTTTATACACGGTAATAATCGCTTTTGAACTATCATTTTAGAGCGTGGTCACCAGCGCAAAGCACAGTAAGCTACGGTTTCGAAATATTAAGTTTTACGAGGTTAGACGCAATGATAATCGTTGGACAGGATGCAACAAGTGGAAAAAATAACAAAGTAGAATAGAATATCTTATCTGGGTTTTAGTTGAGTAATTTTAAAACTAAGACACTAAAATTCTGAAAAGGTCATCTGCAAGAATATGTTGATAGAAATGGTTAGAATGGAAAATAATGTCAACAATAACAGTTGTGGGAAATGAAACACTGCAGAAAGTAAGCGAACATCAAACACACAATAGCTACTCCGACAAATCTTAGTTCAATAAGATATAGGTATTTAGTTAAAAAGTAGAATCTACTAAATCTGGCGTTGTCGAAAATATTAAGATGAATATGTAGACTAGAAGTAGTCCAAGAAATGAAAAAAATAAAGAAATGTTACTTGGCCTACACAGTATTTTTTCCTAACGGTTCATCTTGAAATCTAAAAAATTCAATATCGAGCAAAGACCGGCAAAAATTTGAGAAACAATATTATTGGACTTACACATTACAAGTTTTTGGTTGTTACCTTCTGCGGTTGACTTCTGGTTGATTTTTTTGATCATTTCTGGCCTTGTTCCTACATTTCATGCATTTTTAAGGCCAGAAGGCATCTGTAGCAATTAAAAACAAACAAATCTCAAGAATTCATGATAATGCACCTTATTGCAATAATGTCCAGGAATTACCATAATACATAATTAGAACAGAAAACATGAATAGATTAGCTAATGCAATATGACGGAAATATATAGAGTAAGGCTGCAGTGGCTGGGCCATTTAGGAAGAACGGCAGAACAAAGAATGCCCAGAATGGTTTTCAAAGAAGAGGCGAAAGGAAGAAACAGAAGAGGACGACCCCAAAGAGAGTGGTTACAAGATGTAACAAAATATTTAAAATAATTGAAAGTGAAGAACTGGGAAGGGCTAGCTATCTGAACAACAGAGGGGAAGAAAATTGTTAATAAAGTCAAGGGCCTCACAGGCCTCTCGTGCTAATATATATATATATATATATATATATATATATATATATTTTACCCTAAATTATTATTATTATTATTATAAGCTATATTTAAACTATGTTAATTTTACTTCGTAACACTTGTATGATATGATTTTTGGCTTCGTAATGCCTTTCGTATATGTAAAAGGATACTATTTTGATGGTAGGAATCCTATTTTTATCTGAAATTGTATGTAATCAGTTTAATTATCATGCAAAGAATGTTATTTGAGAAGTTATTATGATTAAATATGACAAATGTATACCTGATTAGAGTAAAAGGTCTTGTACGATCATCGGAGGATACTACGATGTGGTTTGTTAGTGAACAAAGCGATGTATTGGTGCATATTTCTTACGGAATGAGGATACGGACGTCTATGTGCGAAGTAGGCGATGTTTTGGTTGTTCTGGGCAGTGTAGGAGCCCTGGAATATAAAATTTGTTATTATTGTTGTATTTATTTTTTTAAATATGTGTGTAACAACTATAATTTATGTTTCAATATGGAATTGTTATTATAATTAATTTGTTTGTTATGTAAAGCATGTGTAGAAGAAGTTTTATTATTTAGAAGGAATTTGTTTAGTAATTATTTGTAAAATTATAAGAATGTTGTAAATTTGAGGTTATTTATGTATTTCTGTGTATTGGTTTATAATTTTCTTTGATGTTTATTGCGTTTTTGATAAGTTTTATGTGAATGTTTGTTAAAATTTAATTATTTTAACATGTGTAATTTGTTGTCTCAGATTTTTGTATGTTTGGTATCAAAAATTTCTAAATTTGATCAGGATTGTGATTCTGAAGTTCGTTTGTTAAAATTTAAAGTATTAATGTTGTTATTAACTTCTTTCTAAAGTTTTAAGTCAGCTGTAAATATTTTTGATTAGTCAAAGCTTTTCCATTGGTCCATGTTAAAATGTATATGTGCAGAATGATACTAAATTGGTAAATTTTGGGAATTGAGTCTGGTTTTAATGTTCATCGAGGAAGCACGCTTTATGCGTCAGCTCCAATTTCAAATTAGTAAAAAGTATATTAAGAGCTATTATTGAAAATTAGGGGTGTGGCCCAAGTTGTTTACAAAATGTATTAAGGTTATGTTAATATAACCAAATTTAATGTATGTGAAAGTTTTATCTAAGTTCCAAGTTATGGTTGAAAGAAAGCAATAAAGTTAATTTGAGTTCGAATTAAAAATAGTGTTTTAATTTAAAAAGAATGAAACTTACCTAGAATTTTAATGTTAAATTGCGTGGTGTGATGTTTTCCCTGGAAAAATAATAAAAATTAATGTTTATTAAACACAATACTGGATTAATTCATAAAGCAAATTATCAATCCACGTACCTGACTTGTTTAAAGTATTTAAATGCAAGTTATCGAAGTGTTTCCTTGGATTTTTCACAAATTGTAACCACTGAAGTTTCAAGAGGTCAGCAACCTGTTGCAGCGGAGCATGAGTTTCAAAAGGGCGCAAAACGCTACCGTAGGCAGTTTTTGAAGAAATCCAGATGAAAGGTCTGTTCACTAATAATATTATAAAGCTAAGTTCACAATAGATTTTAATTTGTAGTTGTGTTTGTTTTGTTATTATAATTCGATAGCTATCTGTGGTGAGGCCACGAACTTTAATCATGAGATCTTTGTTATTTTTATATGCTGGAATATTTAGAAAATTGATTTCTTTGTGTATAAATATATTTCATTTTAATTGTATTATTGGCACAACCAACGGAAAGAGTTATTTATGTTCTTTACTTAATTATAATACAATATTTAATTTTGAGCTAGCCGAAGAAAGGGCAATTATATAATTTAATTGATAATTATTTTATCAGCATATTACATAGCAATATATATATATATATATATATTGCTGTGTTACAAAAGGTTAAAATTGAGTTTTTTTAACTTATTATTAAATATGTAAAGCTATGTACGCTTTCCTGAAAGAGATAATTTGTTTAATCACATACATTTCACATATGATTCATTTTTGTTGGTTTCCGATGTTGTTTTGCCATCGTAGACTGTAATATTCAAGTCCTTGACACAAATATGGGTTGTTTTGGATTGAACTCATCTTAAGAAAGGCATAGCCGAGGCTTTTCAACAGTAACAGTTTTATGCATTCTTCAGCTGTAATTTTAATAATATTAGAAAAAATGTAAAAAATTTGACAGCTAAAGACTAAATTGTAAAATTTCATAAACTAGAAATATTCTTTGGTGAAAAATATGTTGGGTTGGAGTTGTCTAAGTAGCTAAAGCAACTTTATATCGTATTTCCATACACATTAATATCTGATTTAATAATTTATTTAGATAAAGGTTGTTTTGACATCTATATACAATTAAAATTTAAGATTTCTTAAGCTTTTATTATTCTGTTGTATTGAAAAAGTTTGATTGGAGTTATTTAAGCTTTGGAAGAAACTTTGTGTTGTATTTTTGTAAATATTGGTGTGTAATTTAATTATGTATTTTTAAATTATTATTGTATTATATTGTATATGTCTTTGATGTGAGTAACACTGTGATGAAAGTTGTTTACATGTATTTTTATTTATAAAAAAATTAAATTAGTTTATAGGATTTTCAAGCATATCAAGATCGCTATGTCGCATAAGCGACAAAACACTCAAAAAAGAAGAAAACGCTAATTACAATTGTTTGGTTGATACTCTAAGCAGGTGCCTTTTCGTTAGAGCCTCAAAAATTTATAATTGTGCATTTAGTTGACACTTAGAAGAAAAACAAGAAGTGGTCATAAAGATTAGAAAAAAAATTATTGGGTTCACTAATGCCTTTTACAACAGCGACAGGTTTTCTTCTTTATTTTCTGCGGGTGGTAATTTCCACTTACCGCTCTCAAACATTCATGCTACAACATAATTCAGAAGAATGCAGTCATCAAAGGCAGCAAACTGTTATATCTCTCTGTTAGCCCGCAATATCCCATTGTTGGGCAAGGGCCTCCCCCAATTAAGGGGAGTTGTTGATCTACTCCCCTATAGTGATCAATCCTCCTGGGAGAGAAGTTTCGCGTTAACACAACCTTCGGGTGTTCATCCAAGTACTGACCGGAGCCAGCGCTGCGTTAACTATCCTGATCGCACGTGAACAGGCAATAATGTGCGCAACCCGGGACTCAAATTGTTATATACGTTTAGTAAAATTACAGTATTATTAAGTTACTAACATAAACTAGAAAAGTGTCTTTTTTGTTATCTACAGGTGATAATTTCTGCTTTGAAATTCATCTTCAATTATTTATTCAGGTAAAACAAGCTTTCAAATACATGAGAGAACAATAAAAAAAGAATTCAGAAATTATGAGGTTTATTATTAACAACTATAGAATCGCTATTTTATTGTCTTCTATCTTGTGGTAGCTATTAATAATTTATGGTTTAAGGGTGATATAAAGACTGAAAACTTTGGTTTACAATGTCTTATGAAAACATAAACAGAATTCAAGCTATTGAAATAATTATTTTAAAACAATTCATGCTTATCTGTCCCGAAACACGGATGGAAGACTGTCATCTTCCCTCCTATGTCTATATTGCGTTTTTTAAAGTTCCGGCTAGGGGTTAGCGCAATAGACTTCTACGCTGAAGGGCCTGGGTTCAATTCCCAGTACCGGAACATCAGATTTTTAACGGTCGTTCTTCCCTCACAAGGTAATGGCAAACTAGCGAGGTATTCTGCCTAATAAATCTTGTCTGGACTAGAAGTGTTTACACTTCCCGTTGTTCGGAGCCCACGTTAAGCTGTAGGTCCTCTATGTCTGTGGCACTCTAAACACGCAACACAGGCATAGGAGAGAAAATTGCTACGTCTCGTAAGAGATAAAGTACTCTAAGAAGAAGAAAGTTCCACTGGTATACAGGACTTACAGATTAACGTGAGCTTCGAACCACGAGAAGTGTAAACACTTCTAGTCCAGACAAGATTTATTAGGCAGAATACCTCGCTGGTTTGTCATTGCCTTGCGAGGGAGAACGGGCGTTAAAAATACTTCAGCGTCGAAGTCTAAAGCACTACCATCTAGCCCACGACCGGACGTTTAGGCGCGGCTGGTTTGACGTGGCCGATTTGACGAAGGGACTGTTGGATGCAGGAACGTACGGCTCAGACGTATATTAAATTGGGTTATTTTATAAAAGTTTTGTGTTCTTAATAAATTTACTAAATATTCAATTTTATTAATAAATGCAATTGATAGAACAACTGAGATATTAAAAACATTTATACCAAAAGTAAAAATAAGCATTCTTAAATATTTTTTATGCTACAATTTTGTTGTATTTAATCAGAAAATTACCTACCTTAAAATATACAGTATGTGAATCAAAGTACTGACAAATATGAACAATTTTTTACTGTTAGAATTATATAAAATTTTGAGTATTTTGTTTCATATTATGTCTAGTGAATTTATTTAGTAGTTTTCCTTTCATCGAGAGTGACTACTATTTATTTGCTTATACGTCTTACAGTATTCAATTTTTGCCAAAGTCTAGTTTGCAACTATACGTTTTTATTGACTCCGTTACCTAAGCAAACATTCGATATCAAGTACAAGAATGTAACTATTCCATAATTAATTGATTTAATACGCGTACTTTCTCCTATAGTCGTAGAAAGGGTATTTTCCGCAATAAGTGTGGAAAGTTCGCCTCTCGACAACGCTTTTTATGTCAACCGAGCGTGGAATGGCATCTTTAATATATGTTTGCGCCCAAACGTCCCTGCACCGAACCGTCCCTGGGCCCAACCGGGTCTACGTCAAATGTTAAGAATCTAGTAGGCCTACTAATGTCTAAATATAAATGTATATATTTAATTGTATTAATTTGGATTTAGAGAGTTATAATGTAAGCCTTGTGAAGGGGTATCTTGCGGAATAACTAACAGAAAACAAAATCTTGTCCTAAAATTGAGAAAACATTGGTATTGATGTAGGCCTATTAACGAGGAATGAGACTGTCTTGGTGTTTTTTTTTTGTTTTTATCTTATGGGGATGGTAACTTATGTTCATAAGAACTTTAACGCTTCAAATATTGATGCTCAAGTTGTTTTACAAACATAAGCAGATGAAAAGGATTTGTCATAATTTTAGATTTCTATATTTTGGAGGCTGCAATTTCTGGTTAAGCCGTCATTGTCTAGCCTGAAGAAATATTAATTTGGAAAAGATGAGAAAATGTTAGTTATGAACAAGAAAAAGCCAAGAAAATTAAAGCGGAAGATGGAATTATGATCAAAGACCAAAAATAGGTAGACACGAAGGAGCGGAAGCAAAGGAGGAAGAAGGAAAGATATTAATTATTCTATGGAATTATAACAAAAATAAGAAGACATCAGAAGAGTCAATATTACAATTTACTTTCGGCTTAGACCGCGTCGTCATTTGGGAACTACACCCAGCATTATCAGGTAAGGTCCCACCTGTAGCTTGTGTGCCTTTACAAGCATTTGCTCTAGAAGTTTGAGCAATATTTGTTCGTAGACCCTGCCTGCCTAAACAGGATCGTGTGTTTATATTATTCAGACCTTGGGGCCGACAAGGATTTGATCTTAATGTATTTTGTTTGTCAGGACAATAATACTTAATCGGCTTGTGCCTGTTAGCTGTTTGTGAACCCATACAAGCTAACGTTTCCTAAGACATTGCTGCTTCCATCTTCACAGTGAAGAGAACACTAACAAATATTGCTTGAACTTCTAGAGCAAATGCTTGTAAAGGCAGACAAGTTACAGGTCGGGCTTTACCTGATAATGCTGCGTGTAGTTCCCAAATGATGACGCGGTCTAAGCCGAAAGTAATTTGTAATGTTGACAATTCGAGAAACCACGAAGCCTCAAAGAATATAGATCAGAAAAGGTTATGAAAATTAGCGAAAAATTTTGGAGACATCGTAATCCTTCTTTGTATTTGCGCAAGTATGCAAGATTCTATAATAAATATAAAAAAATACTATAATTTTTACACGAGAATAATATATTTAAAAATAAGTAAAAAAATTGTGGTCGTGATCGTCTAAATCTAAACCAAAAAGGTTTACCAAAGGTTCAAAAACAATTTTATTTGGTGACATTATGCGCTTCACCTAGTGGCTATTAATTTTATCCGAATTTCACATTATTAAAAATTTATATGTTGGATTGCCTGTTTTAATATGTTTTACGATCATATTAATCTGCAGTAGAACATGATTTATAGTTTAATTTTATGTTCGTAATATGAAAATTTACGCGTATCATCTATAAACATTTAATTTCTAACTTTATTACAGTTCTTATACATATTGAAATCGTGATTTTGTTCACACGGTTGGTATGTAAATATTTGTAAATTTACAAGATAATGCGTTGCTCATTATATTTTCTTCAGTGTGATATGGTAAACGTTTGGAAGTTTCTTTAAAACTAAACTATGCCATATTATAAATAACCTGTTGTTATTATTATTTAGAGTACTAATTTGATTTATGTAAAAGTGAATTAATAATAACATTTTTATTGCCAAAAAAAAACGTCCACAAAAGGAGTGTAGAGCATTAGATATCACAATAAATATATTGCTGACATTTTTATATCAATAAGCGGATATTACGTAAAAGTATAATAAAATATTCATAAGGCGAATTTAACAATCTAATAAAGTAAATTGCCCAACTGACATTTTTTTGTCCGAGGCATTTACGCAACTATCATAAATAATTATTAAATATAATAAAGGTTATTGCTTCAGTTTGCCATTTCAAACTATAACAATATTGTATCTGACATTTGCATCTGTAAGGAGTTTCTTCCGCTCTTCCTATTTTGGGGTCTGAGCCAATCTAGGATTTTACAAAGTTCTTGAGAATTTCGGACAATTAACATTTATATTATTGTTGAAATATTGTGAATATAGGATTACCAAAAATGGATAAAAGTTTTTTTTGATTATTTTCGTGTACATTATTGCATAAACTTTTTGTTATATATTTAAATAAGAATTTTTGATTCTGATATGTAACTCTGCTTATGACTACCCTACGTTAAACATCCTTCCCCCAAATCTCAAGCTTAATACCTACGTTGTGTAGTAGTAGCTGTTAATCAGCTATATTTAATTCCTGCCTTAGAATAGGGTACTTCCCGAATACCTGGAAAAAAGCGCACATCGTGATGTTTAACAAACCAGGTAAGAATCCTCATGAGCCTACAAATTATAGGCCAATCAGTCTTTTACCTGTGTTATCAAAAATTTTTGAGAAAGCTATTCTTAAAAGACTAAACATAGAACTTTCAATTAAAAATGCCATTCCAGTTTTTCAGTTTGGTTTTAGACCGAAACACTCAACAAATCATCAATTATTAAGGATAACTGAAACCATTGAAAAAGGATTTGAGCGCAAGGAACACACAGTAATAGCTTTCTCGACATAGCAAAAGCATTTGATACGGTATGGTTTGAGGGACTGTTATATAAACTGATTAAACTCGATTTACCGCACTATCTCCTGCTAATAATCAAATCTTTTCTGGAAGATAGAAAGTTTCAAGTCAGAAGTAATGGTACCGTCTCAGCAATCAAAGATATATTGGCTGGAATACCACAAGGTTCAATTTTGGGACTAATCCTGTACAATGTGTTCATGTATGACATCCCACGCCTGCCCAATTCTACCATTGCAATGTATGCAGACGACACTGCAATCGTCACTCAAAGTCAAAACATTGATGTAGCTGTCCAACAACTCCAAGAAAACTTAAATGAACTAAGTGGATGGCTCAAGAAATGGGAAGTAAACCTCAACCCTACAAAATGCGAAGCAAAAATTTCACCCTGCGACGACCGGCTACCCCAAACAACTTAGTCATAAATAATCAACCCGTACCATGGAATAGTCCTGATCAAGGAGTGAAGTACCTAGGAGTTCATCTTGATAAACGACTAACTTGGAGATTACATGTAAATAAGAAACTGAATGAAGCTCATGCAAGGTTATCACAGTTGTATCCGATAATAAACCGCAAAAGCCCTCTAAAACTCGACTGCTCTCTACTTATTTACAAATCATTGCTACGACCAATTATGACCTATGCCTGTCCAGTATGGGGTGCTGCTCCTAAAACAACGATAAAAAAGCTGCAAGTCTTTCAAAATAAAATGCTACGAATAGCCACTAACTCACCATGGTTTGTACGTAACATACAAATCCATAGAGAACTGCAAATTCCTACTATTGAACAATTTATCAAAAAATGTATTAGGACCTTCCACGATAAACTCGGTGAATGCCCTGGCGCTACCCATTATGGAACAGGACAAAAATCAATCCACAAGCGACTCAAACGCAAACTACCCCAAGATGTATTGTCAACATCTGAAGAAGAAATTAGTGCTTGAAGTTATTCAGTGAATAACTTCCTAAATGCGATTATAGTGACAAGTGAAAATGTACAATGAACAGTTCTGTGTATAGCTCTTGTATAGCTTATTCGGAAAATGTATTCTAAGAAAAAAAGTAGCTGTTAATACGTTGCTTGCACAAACGAAGCTTATACTCTGATTTGCATATAGATTTGATATCTTTTTCTGTAAGTATTTTCGAGCTTGGATAATGTTGATTTAGCAGTAGCAAGTTATGAGGCTAAATTTGGAACAGGAGCTATTACTGTTTGGCACCCAGGAATAGGTCCCTTTAAGACTCCCTTTTAACACCCCAATTGATATTCCGCCAGAGCTGCTCTTGACTGTTCCCTTAGCATGAGGCGCAGTGTTTGTTTGAACGGCTCTCTATCCCTTGACGTCTTTATCGGTTCTAGTCGCAGTTGTTTCTTCTAAAACATCATTCCAATAAAATCAAATACTTTGACGGATACGTGAATTTATGCATATTTCATAAATATATTTTCTGGGTTAGATAATGTTAAGTTAATCATAACAAGCTACAAAGTAGAGCTTTACCATTGGAGATATTCTTGGTTCCCCACAAGTAAAGGGTTCTGTAAGATGTTCTTTAACACCCCAATTGATATTCCGCCAGAACCGCTATTGACTGTTCCTTTAGCACGAGGCGCAGTGTTTGTTGGAACGGTTCTCTATCCTTTGGACGTCTTTATCGGTTCTAATCACAGTTGTTCCTTCTAAAACATCATTCCAATAAAATCAAATACTTTGACGTATACGTGAATTTATGCATATTTCATAAATATATTTTCTGGGTTAGATAATGTTAAATTAATCGTGGCGAGCTACAAAGTAAAACTTTACAATTGGAAATATTCTTGGTTCATCCGAAGTAAAAGGTTCTTTAAGATGTCATTTTAACACCCAATTAAGCTATCTCCGCCTCACATCCAGCTACGGATTCCTACCCCTTTAGACACCTTGTGAGCACTAACCGTATTTTCACGATCAAACATCACTTGAATAATGTCACTTATTCGACATAATACAAGGCAGAATTTAGACATCGTTCATGCATTTGTAGTTTTACGTTTATGTAATGTTAAATTAATTGTGGAAAGTTATGAAGTAGAGCTTTATCAACAGAGCTATTCGTGCTTCCACCACCAGGAACGAGTAATTTAAGATGCCCTTCTAACACCCAATTAAGCTAATCCTGCCACTCACCCAGTGACGAATTTTACTCCTTAAAGCACCACTGTATGTAGGGGATTTAAACTAGACCAACTTACCTCCAAGCATATTTTCGTATACGCCTTCAAGAATGTCAGGAGTTGTTTGGAGTTTTTGCGCTACAGCCAGAATACGTGTTAGCAGCCTCGACAGGCCACTCGTAAACCAGACTCTTCATATGGTCCCATAAAAACAAATCTAGAGGAATTAGGTTCGGGGAGCCTTGCGGCCTCGCTACTGGCATCTTTCGACCAATCCATCACTATCACCGAATTGTTGGTTGATGTAGTCTTGGACGACAAACGGAAAGTGTGTTGGCGCATCGTCATGATGCAGCTACATGTGTTGATCAATCCCCTATGGTACTTATACCAACACCTCTTGCAAGAAGGTCAAGTAAATGGAGTCGGTGAGACGATGTGGAAAAACGTACGGCGAAATTAAATTACATTCAGGTGAATAACTACTATAACCTGTAGCTCGAAGACAGTGCGTTTCTGGATATGAGTTTTTCATTATAAGCTGGTCTGTTTTGAATCCCCTACATACCCTATAAATGTGTTAAACGTATTTATTAGTACCCTGTATGAGGCGCTTATGACAATAACGGGGATGGTCCATCAATTACAGACCCTAACATAGAAAGCGTTGACCGCCAAATGAATATCTTTTTTCCTAGAAATATCAGTTATTGACATTAATATATGTCAAATTGCGGGTGCCTATCTTCTTGTTTATAAAAACCGAGGAAGGTGGCTCAGCGGTAGAGCGTTTACCTTTTATTCGGGAGGTTTTGGGTTCGAATCCCCGGGCCGTCTGTCCCGACTCCGGTTTTTCGTGGTTTTGCTGGATCATATAGGTAAATGATGGGACAGTATCATCCACGAAATTCCATTGTCCAATTTTTCTGGTCTTTCGTATCCTTACATTACTGGCCGAAGAGGGGCTTAGGGTTCCAGTGCGGAATCCGACTGACCCCTTTAGCGGCCCGCTCCTTTTGTGGGAAATGAACCACGTTGATTTTTATTTCTCTTTCTTTATGAAAGTTATACATTTAATAGTGTTGGGTGATTGTACCCCGTTATATAAAGTAATTAAGAGTTAGTGCCGGGATTTCAAATTAGGAGGGAAGCCGTACCAACATGTACTACACGTTGGACCACCAAAAACTGTGGTCACTCAAGAAATCATTGATTTGGTCGATGATATATGGTACTGAGTGATCGGAGAATTATGGTCAAATATATTGTCGAGATATGTGGCTTATCTGTTGCAAGCGTTGAGAAAATTTAGATCGAGGAATTGGGTTGTAAAAAAATATACGCACGATGGATTCTGAAAATGTTGTCACTTGATCAGAAACGGGCTAGGTTTCTCACTGATGCGAGCGATTTGAGATTAATGGACACGGATTTGGATGGATTTTTTGGAAGATTTCTAACTGTAGAGGAAAACTGGGCTCCTCACTTTGATCCAGAGTCAAAACGGCAGAGTATACAACGGCAACATCGTGGTTCCCCGCCTGCAAGAAAGTTCCGTGTGACTTCATCGGCCGGAAAGATAATGGTAACAGTGTTTTACGAATCTTATGGAGTTCTTCTTGTTGATTCTTTTCCACGTGGTCAGGCAATAATGGGAGACTATTACCCAAAAGTCACGCTAATAGTTCGTAAGGGTGTAGAGCAAAAGTAGGTGTGGAATATTGAAACGCAGCGTTTTGTTCCACCACGATAACGCTCCCGTTCACAAGAGTTGTGTTTTTATTTGTTATCTACAATGCCGAATGTGACATTTTAGCACAACCCCCATATTCGCCAGAGATTTTCGTTCGTTCCCCAAATTAAAAGAACATCTTCGGAAAACTAATTTTTCGGACGATGAAGAGGTGATGGCTGCTGCGAATGAGTGATTTGCAGTGCAAGACAAAGAATGTATTTTTAAAGGAATTCAAGCTCTGCATAATCGTTATACTAAGTGTGTTAACCTTTTAGAGTATTATGTTGAGAAATAAAGTTGCTTCAGATGTCTGAGTCATTTGCTTCTATATAAGGGACAATAAATAATGAACCACCCTCGTATTACTGGCAAAGCGTACTACGAACCAAAAATAGTCCAAACCAATCTTCGTTACAAGTTATCTACATGTATCTTATAATCGTCCAAACTGAAAGTTCGTACCTAACTCAAGATCCTTAATTATGACCGTCACATTATCTAAAATAAAATAGATTGTGCTATAGTATAAACCAACGTATAATTTTTCGCAAATTTCAGAAACTAGTAGATATCCATATCTTTCTATCTATGTATTTAGTCATAATATGAGATTAATTGTTATTTTATTTATTAAATTTTTCATTATTAATTTGTGTAGAATAACAAATTAATTTAATCTTCAGTTTGCATCTTAAAAGGCCGGTACTGTTATAATTTATTATAAAACTGTACTTAATTAAATTATAAATTCGTCAATTATCTAATAAGCATCGGCGTGGTTTACAGCAATTGATTAATTTAGTGCTGGCTGATCAGTTACTCGGGTATTAATCTAATAACACACTTAAATAATCAGTTATTTATGCATGAAGTGTATCATCCGTAATGTGTTCTGTAAATCTTAATTTGCTAGCTGAAATCGTGCCGACTATAACAAAATTAATTCAATTTGGCAGGCATGAATGAGATGTTATTCAAGGTGATTCGCAACTTCGTAAGTTTTTAGTAACTTTATTCTTTCCTCTGTATAGAAAGTAATAGTAACGACAATTTAAAAATAAAATTGTAGTGTTTTTAAGGAAACAAAGCAAACATTTTGTTTCAGTATCAACATTTAAGGATACATTAAGAACTACGATTGTGCTTAAATGGGAATAAGATATAGATATTTATGAAACAAATAATAATGCAACAATAATTATTTAAATGCATAATCTACTTACTGTAAGTACTCAAGAGTTTTTCCATTATTTCAGGTGTATATTGAAATTTGAAGTATCAGCTTTTATGGAATTTCAGTTTCTACAAATTGAAGGCTTTTCAAAGTTTTCCTGTTTCTCAATTGAATTGGTGAGTGGAAGAATAGTATAAGTCCAAAATCCGCCATTTTGAACTGAGATAGCCAAAATCTTTTAAATGTAGTAACGCATCAATGAGGGAAAGAACAATATAAACGCCAGTTTTCCTAAGGTTTAAATAGACCCCTTGTTCTGGAGATGGGTGGAATAACCATATGTATGTCCAATAATTCTGCGCGGTTGTCTCATTTTACATGCGCTATTGAGAGATTGCAATAATTGCAGGTGTAGGGCTGAATGCCACATCCCTGGATGGATGCAGAAAGATATTTTTAAAAATTGGTTCGAAAAGTTCATAGATTTTTCTGGTGCGACGATCGAGAAGCCAGTCCTCTTATTGTTAGATGGTCAATCTACCCATGTTCAGAGCCTAAACATAATCGATCGAGCTAGGGAGACTGGTGTCATCATTTTATGTTTGCCTCCCCATTGCACGCATCGGCTACAGCCTTTAGACGTTGCCTTTATGAAGCCTTTGAGCGTTTATTACGACCAAGAAATCTCTAATTGGCTGAGGTCTAACCCTGGGAAAGCCGTTACAATGGCCCAAATTGCTGAAATATTGGGGAAAGCTTTTATGAGAGCTGCAACTATGACAACAGCAATAAATGGGTTTAAAAGTACAGGAATCTGGCCTTATGATCCAAATATTTTTCCCGATTCAGCGTTTGCAGCGTCAGATACAACAGATCGACCAGAAAATACCACTGATCCTGAAATAGAACCAGAGAATTTGCCTCCTCAAAATGTTCCAGCTTACAATGATGCCCAGCCTGGGTCTTCTCATTGGGGTCTAGGTGAACCTAGAAAACGTGTCTGTTCCCAATCAACCAAGTAGGCCTACTTCTCAAGGACATTTCGCAATATCTCCTAAGCAAATTATGCCTCTTCCTCATGTAGGACGAACAAATGTTAGACAAACAAACCATAAAAAAGGTAAAACTGTTGTAGTAACAAGCTCTCCATACAAACTTGAACTTGAGAAATCAGTTGAAAAGAAGCTTGGCAAAGACTCAAAAAAAGATGAAAGTCGACCAGTAGCCAAGAAATCGCTCTTTGGCAAGTCAAAAAAAATGTCAAGAAGATAAAAACTGTTGGAAACCCAAATAAAAAGCGCAGGATCGTAGAAAGAAAAGAAAAAGAAGGAGATGAAGATAGCACTACAGAGGATGAAGAGAAAGAAGAAGATGCAGCGTGTCTGTATTGCGGATATTTCTATTCCCAATCTGATGAGGGGTGGATTGCCTGCATAAAATGCAAAAAATGGGCACACTGCTCATGTGCCGGTGAAAACGACGAGGACGACGAGGCTCATCACATTTGTGAATTTTGTAAATAAAATATTTTGAACCAATGTCAAATTATCACTTGCCTTCAAAATACTTTCCAACCCATCTTGCCCCATATAAGGGGTAAGATGGGGCTTTTGTAATACTTTTAAAACTTTGTTATACTTATGATAAAAAAGTTCTACATTTTTATGGAGTTATTTTTTAATCAAAGTAGATTATTTACTGTAAACTTTGGCATAAAATTTAATTTTCTAGGTTTTCTTAAAAAGTTAAAAAAAATTCAAATTCCTTAAGGGCCCCATCTTACCCCACCTTCCCCTACTAGCATTTCGTTTAATTTAATTTGTGTTATTCAAAGATAAAATACAATTAGTAATTTTCAATAAGTGTGTGTTGTTTATTGTCAAAGATATCCAGCTCTGAAAATGAATCTGAAATCCAAGGCAGTAAAAAGCGAAAAAATAATGCTCAGCTATGGAAACATAACCAAAAGAAACTAGCACGTGCTCATGGTGAATCTTATACCAGTGTATCGGGAAAATATATTGCTAAAAAAGCTGCTGGGCCAGATTGCATGCAAGTTAATCAAATTTCTTAAACATATATTACCAATTAGTAATTTTGCAGTTGCAAAGCAAAAATTTAACGTAAACGAAAAATGCACCTTGTTATCAACATTTTACGAAGGTAAGTTAAAGGATGAACAGGATATTTACCTTGTGGGACTAATGGAAGCTAAAGCAATCGCAAGGAATAGAAAGAGGAAAAATCTGACTTACACAACAGGAGTGCCTCATCTTCATACTTTATTTCTAAATATGGCGAAAGAGTTCCCTGTAGGCAAGCATTTTTAAGTTTACATTTCATTACTTCTGCAAGAATTGAGCGCTTAAATAAGCTTTTGTTAGCGGGAGAGTCTTCAAAAGACTTACGATGAAAACATAGCAATCGTCCTCAAGTTTTAACTCCTGAATATCAAAAAAAATTAAGGAACGTATGGAAAGTTTTCCTTACAAAACATCACACTACAGTTCCAAAACTCTTCATTATTTGAACTCTAATCTTATTGTTAAAGCTATGTATTCCTTATTTCTTAAGAAACACCCATATCTTGTTAGAATAATCAAATATGAATACTACCTGAAATACTTTAACCAAAACTACGGCTTAAAATTTGGTAGACCCCAAGTAGATGTATGCAGCAAATGCCAAATCTTTGAAAACAAAACTGTTAGATCAACACCCAAATGACAATGCAAAAAGGGTAGTAGCTGCCGAACCCATTGTGCACAAAAGATCCGCTAAAAAGTTTTATTCGAAACTTCAGGAAATTAAAACGAAGTATGCAGAAAAACCGAAGTTATGATTTTATGTCGAATCTACCACTCCCAAATATTCCTGTACAGGAGATGTTCTATTACAGGCAACTCTGGGTTTACTTATTTCCAATCCATAATCTTAGCGATAACAGTGGTACCTTTTACACATACCATGAAGGGCAGGCTCTCAAAGGTCCACATGAAGTCTGTACTTTCCTTAAAGACTATATCGAGACTAAAATACCTCCAGAAATAATGGAATTGCATGTGTTTTCGGATGGTTGTTTCGGACAAGACCGTAATAATACCGTCGTGAGATTTTTCTTAGCACTTGTGGCCACCAAAAAATTCAAGATTATTCACCAATATTTTCCACTGCGCGGTCACTCGTTTCTTTCCTGCGATAGGGATTTTGGATCGGTTAAAAGACTTGTACGACGTTCGGATCGCACCTATCTTCCTGAAGAGTACGAACAGATGATCAAAGATTCCAGAAAGAAACTCCCATTTACTGTTAATAGTGTTACCAATGGGAACATTACTGACTATAAATCCCGGTGGCCAAACTTCTACAAAAAATTCTATAAGTATCGATACAAAAAACAATAAGGTTCCATTCACAATATCGCAATACAAACAGCTTTCATACAGTAGTGACACACCAGGATATCTCACTGTCTATGAGTTCATAGGTGGTTTGGGATCCCATACATTCAAACTGCTGAAGCCTAATGTCGCTCCGAAAGTCCCCAATACCTTAGCCTACAGTGAGCCAGTGTCTATTCAAGCAAAGAAAATTGTAGATATTGAAAAGGTTTTGCAGTATATTCCATCGGGAGAAATACTGGAATTTTATTATGTTATTTCATGGAAAACGGGCAATAACGAAGATTATGATGATGGTTGAAAACACCTATTGTATGATTATTTTGTTTTGAATAAGCTTTTTGTTTGTTTAACCTAGCCTTAGTTGTACTAGACGTTAATTATTTATTTTTGAAATATTAAATAATGATATATGTAATAGTGTTATTAATTTACCCCTCGAAAAAAAACTCACTGAGTGGAATAACCATATAAGTCCAACCTCTTTTTTTTATTGTAGTTTTTCCAGATGGACTTTATGTCCCTTTTTGATTACATATTTATATCCCTAATTATATGTACTAAAACTTTCCTGTGAGTCAGAATGTCAAAAATTGAAAAACAACAAAGTTAAACAGTTTTTTCCGTTTTTCTCAAAACTTAATTTTTGGACTTATCCTGTTCTTCCACTCACCAATTCAATTTTGGAGATAAAAGCAAATGCACGTTTTTACACGCATGTCAAATAAATAATAATTTGATGTAGCTAGAAAGTTTATCTTATTCCTTTTTATAGGATATTCCGTGTATATCATTTCACCAGGGATATAGAAGTTTTACGAAGGGAATACGAAAAAGTACTATAATGTGTTACAGTTTGCTACTCGC
>JABXWE010105562.1:0-11706 GCA_014611495.1 Limonius californicus | reverse complement strand
AGGGGCGTACCTGCGGATTTTTATCATCATCCTGTTCAATGCTTCCGACATTGTGCCTGTCTGTATCAAGGTAAAGAACTAAAGTTTTGTGTTTTGTGAAAAGAAACCTTTTACGCGTCAACTTGCAAAATTCAACGTGATTAAACCTTTTTCATGTAACAAGAAGTGACCTTCAGTCGCCGATCGTCCTTTGTCGTGTTACTAATTGCAAAAAAGTAATTTTATATATACTGTGTCATTCTGTAAGCTCCGACGTCGTTGGCCGCGTAGTTATTTGGGAAAATGTAAATGACGTACGCCAGAGGCGGCGAGTTTTTTTATCTGGACGTTTAAATTAAAAACCTGTAAGATGGAACTATAAAATCACCATTTGCTGTCATTTTTTGTGCATTTGTCATTTTTTTCAATAATTCAATTATACGTCTGTTAAAATTTACTGCCTCTTTTATTATTGTGCATTCTGTATCTGTGTGTGTACGAATTTTGCAAGCTATATATATATATATATATAGGAGGAGGCACAATAAAGATGAGTTCGATTCCCGTAAGCTGCTGGCTTCTCGGCCTTCCACGGGGACCCACAATCAGCTGGATTTGGAAGGTGGCGCCCACTAATTTTGACCCACTCTGTACATAATTAGAAAGATTTCCTTCCGTAAGCAATTTCCGTGAACTCCCCCCTGCTCCTCTGAGCTAAGCTGTAGGCCTTTTCCCACCTATCCGGTTACGGATCGACGGAAAAGCTCGTTTGGCCCGTAACAACTTTACGTACGCTTAATTTTAACTTCCGCAGAATGTAGATCCATAGCCACTAGATGCCTGTAGAGCCTTAATTTTATTCAATATCATATAATGTTTAGATATTTTTTTCGCCGATTAGACTTTTTACACGGAGAATACTTGGCAATACTACTATAGACGTATGATGGAAACATTCTCAAATGAACACTTAATCATTAAAAGTTTTACGAACATACGGACAAAAATACCTTTTAAACCGTGCCTAAAGGAAAATACGGAAAAACCAAGTTAACTATAGAAAGGACAGTTTAGTGGATAAACACTACGAAAAGACAGACAAAAACAGAACACCCATACAAGGTGAACCTATTTATATGCAGACAGACAGAACAACAAATAAACAAACAGTGAACCACCGCGTAAAGCAAACACATTTGCTTTAATTAGTACATCGTTAATTGCTATTACGAATTCATTACAGACAAATCAATATGCTTCTCATAGACTTCCTTCCTAACGATGAGTGGGTGGATTTTAAACGTGAAAGGGCAGAGGAAAAAGGATTATAGAATGTTTATGCTTTCGTATCCTACAAGTACGTAATATTCAGTTTAAAAAAATTTTATTTCAGTTAATTCCCAAGAAATTCTTATTGAAAAATGTGTCTGGGTGTAAGTGGGGGCATTTGATAACACCTCATTCGATCGATAAATCGAGTTGGAAGAAAGCAATGGGTTCTTCCGGTGATATGTAAGTAGATACGAACCATGCTGGAAAGCAGAATCATAACGACTACTCTAAACGAAGTGCCTAGTCAGGAGCTGTCCACAGGGGGCGTCTTATCATCTCTATTGTGGCTGACGGCCTCCTGCGGGAACACGAAGAGGAAGATATTTATGTATAGCGATTTGCAGATGGTATAACCAATCTTTAGGATACAATGTCGGAAAGATGCAGGTAGCACTGAAAACCATTGACAAATACTGCAAAAAAGGGAGCCTCGCGTCTAACCCAGAAAAATAACTTTGCCAGTATTAAACTACGAAGGGATTTCAACATCTTCACAACACCAAAAATATTCGGTAAAATCATACAAATATCGGAAAAGTTGAAGTATTTGGGAGTCGTTCTCCATCACTAACCCGAACTATAGTCAGCATCTGGAACACATCACCAACAAAGTTATCAGGGCATTCTTTACCTTTAAATGACTGTTTGGAAGAATGTGGAAACTGATTTTCAAAATGGTATACCAAGTGTACACGGAAATGATTGTTCCTAGACTCATCTACATCAATGATATGGTTACACAAAACTGAAATTACAGGGAATAAAAGGAGGCTAAGTGAGCTGCAACGGCTAGCCTGTCTAGGTACCACAAAAGCGAAATCCCCAATTCGAACTGCCTCATTACAAGACCTTCTAGAATTGCCACCGCTTCACCTAAGAGTGAAAGCGAAAGCAAAATTGCGGGCATATCGACTGAGAACGAATGGATACAGAAGGTTCAAGGGTTCCTCTTAAAACCACACCAAGATCTTTAAACACCTGCTAGAATACCACGTGCTATAGGTACTGTCGGACACCTCTCTTTGACCTCAGAAAATCGTTTAAAGTGGCTGTACCACAGCGGTTAGCATAGGCCAAAGATGAGCCGAGTGTAAATATCAATGGACACGTCTGATACACAGTTGGACCAAAAACTTTAAATGATACACAAATGGGCATTTGTGAAGCTGAATCGGGAAGTAACGTAAGCATAAACCTGAGAAGTTATACCACCATGTTCCAGGCAGAAACATTAGCACTCCTCGCCTATGCTCAAATCATGATACAGACGGACTATACTAATCTCTCTTCGTCGTAAGCTTCTTATCAGAAGCATCGTGACCCAAAAAATTACATGTTCTGCATGCTTCTCCTTACGATGTTACGTCATCGACTTCTGTTTCGAGCTGTTCTTGTAGTCTGTTTGATAGTGTGGCCGGTGACCTCTTTGATCTGATCAGTCCGTCTTCTAGGTGATCGTCCCCGTGGTCTCGATCCTTGAATTCTACCCTGAAGGACTAGTCTTTCGAGGTTGTCTGAATTTTTTCGCTATACATAGCCGAAGTATTTTGTAATTCTTCCATATATGAGGCTGGAAATTCTTATGGGTTCTTGTATTTCTTCAATGATGGACACGTTAATTCTTCTCTCGGGCCATGACACACTTAGTAGTCTTCGCCTATACTAATGGGAGAATATATATTGCGTCGGATAGCCAGGCGGAGTTGAAAGCGCGGTCGGCAAATCTGTATTTAAATCAAGGCTACTTCTAGAATGTCATAAGAACTTGGTAGAATTAGGACAAAATAACAAACTATGTTTAATATGGGTACTGTGACACAAAGGAGAATATGGTAATAAAGAAGCAGACAAACTACCAAAAGCTGGTAGCACTAGCTAGCAAACCAGAACCTGGCTAAGAAAAATTGAACTTGATTAATAGCATCATCCCCCGGCTTGAGGGACTCAAAGACTCTTATCAGAGGTCTATCAAGGTATGCAACAAAAAAATTCCTAAATTTAGGAAAAGAGAAAATAAGACAGCGGACAGGCATCCTTACCGGAGATAGAAATTTGAAAAAAATCTACCCATGATAAAGCAAGTGTACAATTCGATTTGTAGAGTCTGTCCCTTCCTGTTTAAGTTAATACAAAAGCGTATCGGCCCGCAGGCACCGACACTTCGGTGGAACCTGATATGATCTATAAAATCAGTCCTGGGATTATACAGGGACAAGGACTTCCAATGTAAAGTCGGGAACAACCACTGGGGGCACAGTAGGACTTACAGGCCGCGGTGATTGGGAGAAGAGACCAACACCTGAAAAACGTCTGCATGTACGAGAAAGTAAAATTAAATCGCGAAAATAGCGTATTCACAATTTTTGTACGAAAACTTCTTGTAAATGGTTTTTTTTTCAATTTTGCTGGCTAATGGAAACCAACAACGCCCATATTCTTTTATTTATTTCCAATGGCCGTATCTGAAATCTATTATTTAATTCCCCTTTAAAATACCCATAAATTTTAACCATAATAAAAAGTGTTAGTAGAAAATAATAAAAATCTTTCTTAGAATCCATGAAGGTGACATCAACAAAAGTCTTAAAGGTAAAAATCTATATATCGAAATATAACCGTCTTGTTTATTCCCATGGAGTATTTCATTTGCTTCTATACTATTTGGTTTATGGAAAATCAGCAGCTTTTGCACCGACTCTAAAAACTAACCAACGTAAATCCTTAGTTTCAGAATCGGCATTAAAGAAGGTTCGTGGATCATTCAGTATAACAATAAAATTTTCAGAATATACTGATATTTTCATAGGTATCGGTGCTTAACTAATCAAAGCATTAAAAGGTAAAGAAGGGAAGTCAAGCGTATCGCAAGAAATCTCCTTTCCCTACAGGCTTTGAACGGACCGACCTCAAAGCGTAGACAGCACAAGTATGGCAAACCACCAAACCACACACTCCAGATTTGACATTCAGCTTTACCCGAAAGTAGTAGTAATATGCAAGATTTTCTCATGGGAAGGGTGTTCGCTTAAGTACAGTTTGTGTAAAACTGTGCGCTACAGTTTAAATAATTGCTTGACAATCATATTCGATTGGAAAAACATTGCTAAAAGAATCCAAAAAACTTTGAATGGCAAGGTTTCAAGCACCTAAAATCCTTCGCTGATAACGCCACTGCCCTAAGTTCCCTAAATATATTCAGTATTACTCTTAAGATATGATATACAGGGTATATCAGATACAGTTCTTTCCACTAGGATCCTGCAAACCGTAAGAGATACGAAGCAAAAATTAAATAATTTGGAGCGGCAATAATCTAAAAAGAAATGCGACCTATCCTTTTCTTTTTGGCCAAAATCCAAATGATTTGCTTATCGTTGGTGGGTGGACCTTGTTAGATTTTAAAAATTTTGGAAACCACAGAACTGCACAACTACAATGCATTGTTTTTCACCTTTGTATGATTTATTTGCAGTTTCATGGATGTCGCTGTAGCATTGTATTAACCTTTGTATCATAAAAAATATCATACATCATTCACAATCTTTTTTTCTTCTAAATCACATAATCAACATTAGAATTATCTACAAGCTGTCATAAAATTTTAATTAGCGTAAAATTATATATTTTTTTATTATTATAATAAAATTTCTAACAAGTCTAATTTGTCGGCCTTAAAAACATAAACAAGATAACGATGATTTTGTAAAATCGAAACGTCGCGTCGGTGTATATTTTTAATTGGTTATCCATTAACATATATGGAAAAAGTCCAGAGTCAATAACGAAGAGGATTAGTCATAATTCGTTTTCCATTATTTTTGATCATGCAATTGTTTTCCATAATTTACCATGGTGAGGACAATAACTGAGTCAAGACTATATCCAGATCGTTTGACAAATAGTGAGCATTAAAAGCTCATTTCGACAAATTTATGTTTAAAATTACAATTCGAAATTCCTGTTTTACAAAAGCTTTCCACAAACTATCTTGAAATTATTTCTTAAAATTAACTTCAAAAACTTAGGAAACTCTTACAATCGAAAAGATCGAGCTAGGGGTAAATTCAATATTATACAACTGAAAAAATCCTCCAGAGGTGTTGCCTGTGGTCCTTTGCAACAATTTTCTGTGCCAACTTCCTCAGAAATTGCTACGCCCGGAAGCAAAATCAAAAGCCACCAAAATTTATCTTCCGTTGCATGAATAACGCAAATCCCGGAGCTCAAGTTGGCGACATGTCTATGAGAAAGGCGTAGCAGGAATTGATTTCGCTTTATTGGTTTACCGAAGGTCCCGCCTGTCCGTTTCAGCAAACAACAAAACCATCGAAAACCTGGAGTAGTAAAAATATCTAGGATAAACAAACCACCGATATCAACGCACGCAAACAATTTGAATACACGTCTGCAATTTCCAAGGCCAATCATCGCGCCATTCGAAGGCCCCCTGTTTATTATCGCTGAGATTTTTTATTGACGAACTCGCGTGTCTGTAAAAACTTTTCCAGATATAAAAGGTGATTTGTGACTACTGAGTCTATTGAAATCGCTTTTTAAAAGCCCGGCTCAGACTTAAAAGAAAAACCTTCTGAAGAGCCCTGAAACCCTGAAAGTGACGCTTTCACTGAAAAGCTATCATAAGAGCTATTTGTAGAACGAATCGAACAAACCCCTTAATTACCTACAACCTGTGCATTCAATCTGCGACCTTCCAGGAAGGCCTTCAGGTGACAATGTTTTCATAATTCCAGAAAGGTTTCAGGACCAGACAACTTGGTGTAATGTCCATGAGATGATAGATTAGATTTATTTTATGCAGACATATAAATAAACCATGCTATAGATTACTAAGGACAAATAAACAAGTGGTTTGACGTCAGAGACTGTAAAGCTCGCATGTCGGGGAATGTAAAGCTGAAAGCTCGCTGAAAATGCCTGAAACCAGCGCCATCCGACAGGCGGAAGCGCACATCAAAGACAAATTAATCAATATCTATTAAACTTCTAAAGCATTTTCCTGAAATGCATAACCGGTTTCTAGCGTGAAACGTTCTGAAAAATTCCCAAAGCAAACTGCAATGTGGTATTTTTTTCAGACGAGAAGTGATCATTTGTTCTGGTTTGTAAGGGTACTAAACCCTGAACTTGCAGTGCAGTGGACTGTCGCGAGAGGGCGCTTGTTTTAGGAAATAAGTATTGACTACTTTCATGTTAGACTGGGAGCGCGAATAATTTTGAAAGCTGTCTAAACTATTCATCATCTAAAAGCGGCTAAATCGATGGGGAATTTAATTTGAGACAGAGTAAGAGCAGTCCATCAGGATAATTATGCTCATGGAAACGGCCGCAAACAATTAGTCAGAAACCGACGCTTCGCACACGAGCTCAAGTTATGGGCTGTTTGTGGAACAGACGCAACCTGAAATTGAGTGAAGTCGTCTGGATACTGAAATGAGGTGTTGGGGGTAACAACTTCACGATGAAGTACCCGCCGAAAGTTTTCAAGGTTAATTTTCTATTGTGTAGAGGAAGGACATTGATTGAAAGGGCTGTTGGGAGTCTAACTTCTGACGTCTTTGAAATAAAACAATTGCGTTGTTTTATACGACACAATGAAACGAAAGAATGAGAATGAGAATGTGCTTAATACATTAATCTGAGTATGAATGTTAAATAATCTGGGAACACAGTTGAAAAATATTACAATGAAATAGTACACTCTGTTTGTCGTGGACCCTTGGTTCGATACTAATTTTAGATTTCCTTTTTGAAGTTTACAATTTATGGGTTCCGGTGGTCGTAAAGTATGAAATTATTTACGTGCATTTTACAATATAAAATTTTCAAGAAAATATATTTAATTTGCACTTTCCTAATTCCATAATTGTATTTATGGTCGTCTGGGTAACGATTTGGACGAGGAATGCCTAATAATATACAGGGTGTTTAACAATTACCCGGACAAACTTCAGGGTGTCACTTCTTAGGTTCTTCTAAGAAAACCAAGTGTGTATGGACCTGGATGCTTAAGCTATTCGATCAGTTTATTTGATCATTTCGATCATGGTTGCATTAATATAACGATATTTTCTTCATACTTGCACTTTTATTTTTATGTATCTATCAAATTTTGCTTGTCATACAAAAATCTACAAAACCAAGAAAGTAACTAAGTGGTATTATAGTCGACTAACGAGAGCACATGAAGGGACTGAAGTGAGGGAATTCACTTTTTAGAAGGAAACGTATTAATAGGCACCTCCTTAGAAAATATTTACTACAACCTGGCCCACTCCCTAGATTCTATATTTTTCAGATTTATAGTCATTTTTTAAAAAATTGCTCCGACTCGTTGATGTTTGGTTTGAGGAGGAAACTTCCTCCGTTTATTTTCAACCTAGTCACTTCAACCTCCTAGGGGCGGTGAGCTTCACCCCTAAAATTTGAAATAAGAAAGAGGGTCGACTGATACATGATTTGAAATATCATAAAATTCTCGTTATAACGCTTCATAGTTTTTCAAATTCGGATAAGTAGTTTTCGAGAAAATGCCTTTTAAAGATAGTAACCCGCCAAAAACCAATAATTCATGATTTTTCACGTTTACCATAATTTATACCAGTAATGTTGTACTGATTGCTCCTCTTCGGCCAATCCACCTACCAGGAAATGTTTCGTCCAGATGCAGAAGAACAGCAAGGGCATAGTGTGGAGGTGCTCCACCTTGTTGAAACATCAACTTATTCACATTGTGAGGGTCATTTAGTTCCATAATTTTAGTTATTGCTGGATCAACATGATCTCGTATTAAATCCAAATACACTTCTCCAGTTAGATTTGCTGGTAGAAAAAAAGGACCAATAACGCCATCGCTATAAATTCCAGCCCACACGTTTAATTTTTGAGGATTTCGAGTGTGAACTTCATGGAATATGTGTGGGTTTTCATCGGCCCCATAGCGACAATTATGGCGATTTCCAAACACGATCACAAAAAGCGAATACTCGTCCGAAAACAAAATGTTGAAAAGCAAATTTGGGTTATTAAAACAATGAATTATTGGTTTTTGGCGAGTTACTACCTTTAAAAGGCATTTTCTCGTAAACTACTGATTAGAATTTGAAAAACTAGGAAGCGTTGTAACGAGAATTTTATGATTTTTCAAATCATGTATCAGTCGACCCCCTTTCGCAAATAAAATTTTAGAGGTGAAGCTCATCACCCCTAGCAGGTTGAGGTGACAAGGTTGAAAATAAATGCAAAAGGTTTCCCCCTCAAAACAAAAATTGACGGGTTCGATCGATAAATATGAAAAATCGGGCCTGTTTCATTTTCATTGGTCCACGCTGTATGCAACTTAAACAAAAATTTTTTTTCTGCAGTTAAATTTTCTCAAAAGGTTTCAATTAACCGTATTCCTCCTTAGCCGATTAGAGCTAGTGGCTAATAACAGAAAGTACTTATTAGAATTTATGAAACATTAAGGTTTGTCCACTTAATTAATAGTTTTCAATGGGTTTAAAGTATTACCATATAATTAATTGAAGATAAGACATCAACAAGCTTCAAGAATCCGCTGGAATTTTCCGGATGTTTGCCGAATTGTGTGACTCGAAGTTCGAATTCTTGAGAGTATCTAATTATCATTTTCTACAAGTGTGACGGCAACTAAATTTTTTAGATGCCCCCGAAGGAAAAATCCAGTGGACATAGGTCGGGCGACTTCTCGTGCTAATATATAGAAAGAACCTCCACTAGCAAATTTTACGTTAATACAACTATTGTCAAGGTTATCACAAAAAATGTTCGGATAGTTGAAATTTCAAAGAGCTGTAGCTCCACGCCCATAGGAACGTTTTTCATAAAATTGACAAGATAATTACCGCCCTAGATTTGTTGATGTAATTTTTAAACACTCTATATATGTTATCATAATTAAGCAACAGGCGGGCGCATGTGACCCAAAAAGAACCAAACTTCTACGACACGTCAACGGTCAACACCTTCAAAATATAACCGCAATTTTTTAATTATATTAAATTTAATAATTAACATGTATACTTATTTACAATCTCGCTGTATATACATTATTTAAATAATAATAATAAATAGTATTGATATATACAGGGTGATTCATAACGTACAGAGGAGACTGGAAGGATAGCTAGAGATGACCAAAATAAAGTTTTTTTTTGTGATAAATTTTTGACCAAAACCCAATAATAAGAAAGTTGCAGGAAGTTAAAGATAAATCAATTAATAGGCATTTATTAGAAATGATGGCAGTAACTGACGTGTTCAATTCATGTTGGACATATTTGAGAGTTAATTCAACAAATACTTAGTAAAAAAATTGGACCGCTGCTTATCTAATAAAACTAGAAAACAAAACGAAACAGAAAAAAACAGAGAATTGTACTTAAACGGTAGTACATCTAAAAGCCAAAATTAAGACTTTTTGTTAAGTGACTAGTTTGAATAAAATGGATAATTACAGTAACGTGGAATACATAGATATGATTATTGTTTATGAAGCTACTAAATAATTTAGGTAGTTTTAATTTAAAGTGACAGCAATAATGTTTCGTAAGGACTATGTTTCAATGGAAACAAGAAAACAATGATATTATTTTTAATTCTTCGCCATTAATATCAGCGATATTCGACAGTGGGCGTTAGCTTGTAAGAACATTAACTTACTGTTACTTTCTCATTATGCAGTTTCGTCAAAAGCTTATAAAAAAAAAAAACTTTATTTTGGTCAGTCCTAGCTACCCTTTCTCTTCCATATGTTATGAATCACCCCTTATATGCTATTGACTTTAGGGAGATCCACTGCCGATGTTACTCCCGAATAAAATTCCGAGGTTTCAGTCTGGTTGTAACTATGGGTTTGTCGATCGATTGACTATTATCCTGCCTCTGAAGAATATTCATGTTTTCATAGAAATTTGGTATGGTATCATACCACGATATGTTTATCATTAAACTAATAAAACTGAATGATCAACGATTAGTTGTTACCAGACAGCAGCAAACAGGAAATTTAAAAATGGTAGCAGTTACTAAGTACTCATAATTTATAAGTATTACAAGCCGTTTTAATCTAATTTGAAATCGCATTTCCATCGCCATAATTATATTCGAGTGATGAACATGTTGATATGATTTTGAAGCTTGCAGAAAACATAAGAAGAAATTCATGGAGCCTGTGAATTGTATATTGTATATTTTTTCTAAATACATTGAGGAATTAGTAGTAACAACAAAGTCAAACTGAATACAACTATCGCCTAACAAACTTTTAAAATTACAAAATATCATCTAAGTATCACTTCTTTTAATTCCCTGCGTAATACCGAATTAATGAGAAAGTGAGTCATAAGCTTTGTAAGCGGTTAAAACGCACAAACAAGTGCGGTGGCAGCCAAAAATACCCACATATGGCGTTTCAAAGCACCGGGGTAAGGGTGCTTGCAGTACAATACCAAGGCAAGGCTTAAATTAAAATACCTAGCATAGTTTTACCTACGTAACGAAAGCGGTTAGATTACAGTTTAATTAAACATTTCTATTTCCGAAGCGAATTGGGCTAATTAAGAGAGTGACGTTTGCTTCTAGTCTTTGAATATAATTCAATTTAAGCAAGAATTAGTCTTAGGAATAAAATTATCACATTTTTTTATTAATGTTTACTTCACCTTTCTAGCGGGTGATCAGAAAGAATTGTTATGAAAAAATAACATTAGATTCGTATCAGTGTTTTCTTCCATTTGTTCTTGCTCGCCTGCTTAACTTTATCCCGCAAAAGTGTCGAATCGTAGTCAACATTAAATTACGACATTCTGAAATCAACAAATAGCACCTCTTGAGGATGCCAAAAAAATGTTTGCATCACTTTACCAGCTAACAACACAGTTTTGCTTTATTTGGCTTTGGAGACGTTATGACACTACTGATTGCAAAGCTTGACTCAGGAGAGTTAACGCATTTAGACTAGCTTGCTCTGCACTGATAATGCCCTATCGCTTTGCGATTACTTAGAAATAGATCATAATGCGGTCTGTGCAGATGTGATGAGAAATGCTTTTACAATTAGTTAGTTTAGTTTATAATTTGCTGCCTACAATTTAAGACGCTTTTATAACTCCGTTTTATGTCTTTTTAAAATAAAGAATTATTTTTAAAAAGACTTTTCTTCGACAAGAAACGTAAATTGGCGCAGTCGGTAGGATAGGCAAAAGGGCTTTAGTGCATTTTTCGACAATTAAAAGTAAACTTAAGCACCTTGACTTTCAAGTCTTAATTTGCCTACCGCACTTTGAAGATCTACTTTTCCGTCTGGAAGACAAGCATCGCGGAAGGAAGGAAAGCAGACTTCATCCAAAATTTCAA